>JAMKCH010045698.1:0-13482 GCA_023653785.1 Ophioderma brevispina | reverse complement strand
TTTTCTCTCCTTATGATATGCCTTGATTATGATATTGGCAATTCTATAATGTTCTATCAGCTCTCTGTACAAAATACATTCATGAAAATACCAGACTGGAGCCTCATTCCACTTTCTTATTTCGTCTTTTATTTGTTTTTAAAGTGGCACTGGCACATTTTCAGAACATTGAAATTTCTTCAATTGCTCTCAATGATAGTCTAGGCCATTCTAGCTCTATATTTACACATAAAATAAACATACCTAATCCAGATAAAGGACATTAATAAGAGGCTAAAGACACCCAGGTAATTTTAGGCTAACTTTTAAGTTTGCCATAACTTTAAAAAAATCACAAATGTATACATGAATATCATAGACTTGGGGTACTCCTTGATATTAAAACCAGAAATGTTCACAGACCGTTCAGACCATGTGCATTGCCGTGAGACTCATCTGGACTTGTTTTTTCTTGTGTTGCATCTGTTTCTGCATCGTCTGCATCGTCTGCCTGAATGAATGCGCCGGCGACATAAAATGTTCTGTTTACCATTGGTGGGCTGATTATGGGCTAATAATTCATTTGAGGTGCTAATTTATATGATGTAGTAATTAGAAAATGTTAAGTCTCTTTACAACATAGTCAGCTAGAACTAAAGATTAGTCACCCTAAACTCTTAATTAATGTTCCAAATTGAGATGAATCAGATTGTTATAAAGGCACGCAGGTTTGAAGCACTAGCATAATACAAAGTTGCGTCATATGCCACGCAACTCGAGAGCAACAAAAATGATCCATTTAAACAAAAGTGAAGGTAATCAATTCTGAATGCACCTTTAAGTTTGGTTTCGTATTACAAGAAACAAGCATTTTGTGAAAACATTAATACTAATCTGTTTCTGATAGTGATATTTTTTAAAAATAAATTTTCCCAATGTTAAAATAAGTAGAAAATAAATCAACGTCATTGCCAACTATGCTATAAATTTGATACACGTGTGTCCCCCAAAAAAGCGTGCAAATGAAAATCAACAATGGATATACTTAGGGGATTTATTTGAAGTACAAATTATTATGATGTTGTAATGTCATGTTTGACTTCATTCATCTTGTGTTATATTATCAGAAAAATGATTGAATATTCTCATGACCCGCTTCATTTTGTAACGGCATGTGAGAACCACTTTACCAAATTACCATTGGGGGGAAAAGTTGTTTGTATTACTGATGATGCTTACCAGGATAACTTGAAAGGTTCAAAGGCAATTACAGGAACACATGATGAAAATTGGACAATTCTGAAACATTTCCCCCAGAATGACCTTGAACCATTATCAGCTTGTATATAGGACTTTGAGTGTAAGGTGCAGATAAAAAAGGTAAAGGGGATGGACCTGTATACACAGGAACGGAGTGCCCATCTCTCTTTCGAAGCGATTGGGCCAGACTCCACCATATAATGTTGCTGTAGGGGGCTCGCTACACCTCCTCTACAGCGAGTCTGTTACCTTCCTGACATTGAATAATGCCAGTACCCATTTATACACCTGGGTAGGGAGGAGTAATTGAGGTAAAGCGCCTTACTCAAGGGCGAAACACATTGGCCACAGCAGGGCTCGAACTCACAACCTTTGGCGTGCGAGTCGGGCACTTTATCCACTGGACCACATGGACCAGATGGGGCAAATTATACCTTATTTAATCCTAACAATGAAATAGATTTAACACAACTGAACTGGTACATTTTAATTTTTTATGCCAAGGCTAATCTAGGCATTAACAGCAGTTATCTTTTTAGTAATGCTGACGGATTAGCACCTAGATAGCGATTAACCTCCCTTTTGAAACTCTGCAAGTCTATCTTTTGACCCCTGTATGAACTTTGCCCCCTTGCATTTTGTCACTACCTGTTAACTGAACACGACAGACAAATCTAGCATGTGCAAATTACCATAAAAACTTGTTTGCACACTTTTGACACAAAATGCCTACAGCATCATTATTGAAATATGGACCACTCCATTCACCATTTTAGACATTGCCTTTTAAAAAGAGGTAGTACTCTCCAAAAAGTGATCACTCTCACTCCCCTTAAACAATGATTTCTGAATTTTTAGTACTTTCTTAAGATAGCATTAAAAACAGTAATGAAATGCGGCCTTGACTAATCAAATACAAATTCAATTGATTCAAACACTGCAAAATCAGTTTGGCTTGATTGACATAGTTAAATTATATTCAGTTAAATTATATTATTAACCAATTCTGTTCCTGCCTTTTGGACAAGTACTTTCATTTTCATTTAAATTAACTTTGCGACCCCCTTCTTAAGGGTCCGCGACCCCCAGGTTGGGAAACCTTGAATTAAAGCATTGCTTATTTAATGCCATCTTCTATAGATAGCATTAAATAACAATTATTAAAGCATTGTTTATTAAATGCTATTTTTTGTAGAGAGTAATTAGTATTAAATAACAGCAATGCTTCAATTACTGTTATTGATAATAATAAATGCGTTATGCACTCTCAACAGGGAACACAGTGCGTAAAAGCATTGTTTATTCACTGTTATCTATTTACTGAAGATAGCAATAAATATCAGTAATTAAAGCATTGCTTTTTAATGCTATCATCTGTAGATAGCATTAAATAACAGTAATTAAAGAATTGCTTATTTAAAGGTGGTTGTTCCGATTTATGTGTATTGTGTTCTCTACTTGATATGAGAGCCTGGTACTTGCACATACACCCCATCACGTATCGTGGAAAACAAACTTGTGCTTTTGATGGTATTCGCAATAATGCTTATTGCAAAACCCTATTCAATACTGTGCTAATATAGATGGTTAACCACTAAAACAGCGTTTTTTTGTTATATCTTGGGAATGAAATGGATTTGAGAGCTCAAATTTCAGGATGACAATTAGAAAATATGGCCTTTCATCTGATATCAAAATCGATACTACTTCCGGGTAAATCAGGGGGTCCCAAAGACGATCGGAACATGCACCTTTAAAGCTATCTTCTGAAGATATTATTAAATAACAACAGTAATTAAAGCATTTCTTATTTAATGCTTCTCCTGCAGATGGCATTAAATATCAGTAATTAAAGCATCGTTTATTTAATGCTATCTTCTATCTAGATAGAATTAAATAAGTTATTAAAGTATTGTTTATAAAATGCTATCTTGTGTAGTTAGCATCAAATAACAGCAATGCTTTAATTCCTGTTATTTAATGCTATCATCTGTAGATGGCATTAAATAACAGCTATTAAAGCATTGCTTATCAGTAATTAAAGCATTACTTATTTAATGCTATCTTCTGTAGATGGCATTAAATAACAGCAATGCTTTAATTCCTGATAATGCTATCTTCTGAAGATAGTATTAAATAACAGCAATTAAAGCATTGCTTATATAATGCTATCTTCTGAAGATAGCATTAAATAACAGTAATTAAAGCATTGCTTATATAATGCTATCTTCTGAACATAGCATTAAATAACAGTAATTAAAGCATTGCTTATTTAATGCTATCTTCTGTAGTGGCATTAAATATCAGTAATTAATAATGCTATATTCTATCTAGATAGAATTAAATAAGTTATTAAAGTATTGTTATTAAATGTTATCTTGTGTAGTTAGCATCAAATAACAGCAATGCTTTAATTCCTGTTATTTAATGCTAACTTCTGTAGATAGCATTAAATAACAGCAATTAAAGCATTGCTAATGCTATCTTCTGAAGATAGCAATAAATAACAGCAATTAAAGCATTGCTAATGCTGATGACATTAAATAACAGCAATGCTTTAATTGCTGTTATTTAATGTTATCTTCTGAAGATAGCATTAAATAACAGCAATTAAAGCATTGCTTATATAATGCTATCTTCTGAAGATAGAAATTAAATAACAGTAATTAAAGCATTGCTTATATAATGCTATCTTCTGAAGATAGCATTAAATAACAGTAATTAAAGCATTGCTTATTTAATGCTATCTTCTATCTAAATAGCATTAAATAAGTTATTAAAGCATTGTTTATTAAATGTAATCTTGTGTAGTTAGCATCAAATAACAGCAATGTTTTAATTCCTGTTATTTAATGCTATCTTCTGTAGATAGCATTAAATAAGCAATGCTTTAATTGCTGTTATTTAATGCTATCTTCTGTAGATGGCATTAAATAACAGCAATGCTTTAATTCCCGTTATTTAATGCTGTCTTCTAAAGATAGCATTAAATGACAACAATTAAAGCATTGCTTATATAATGCTATCTTCTGAAGATAGAATTAAATAACAGTAATTAAAGCATTGTCTTATATAATGCTATCTCTTCTGAAGATATCATTAAATACCGTAATTAAAGCATTGCCTTTTAATGCTATCTTCTATCTAGATAGAATTAAATAATTTATTAAAGCATTGTTTTAATTACTGTAATCTTGTGTAGTTAGCAGCAAATAACAGCAATGTTTTAATTCCTGTATTTAATGCTATCTTCTGTAGATAGCATTAATAACAGCAATTAAAGCATTGCTATTTTATGCTATCTTCTGTAGATTGCATTAACCCTAGCACAGCTAATTCCCCGTTATTTAATAATGCGTCTTCTGAAGATAGCATTAATGACATACAATTAAAGGACATGGCTTATAAATAATGCTATCTTCCTGAAGATAATTAAATACAGTAATTAAAACATTGCTTATTTACTGGCTGTCTTCTCTAGATGGCATTAAATATCAGTAATTAAAGCATTACTTATTTAATGGCTATCTTCTATTAGATAGCATTATAAACATACCTTTAATCTTATTTAAAATTCTTCTTGTGTAAGTCAAATAGTGTGTAGTCACGCATCAAATAACATCAATGCTTTAATTCCCGTTATTTAATGCTATTGTCTGTATATGGCATTAAATAACAGCATTAATCATTGCTTATCCAGTAATTAAAGCATTGTCTTTTTAATGCTATCTTCTGTAGATGGCATTAAATAACATCACTGCTTTAATCCCTGTTTATATATGGTATCTTCTGAAGATAGCATAAATATCAGTAATTAAAGCACTGCTTTATTTAATGCTATCTTCTATTTAGATAAATTAAATATATTACAGTATTGTTTTAAAATGCTATCTGGTGTAGTTAGATCAAATACAGCAAATGCTTTAATACTGTTATTTAATGCTTCTCTTCAGAAGATAGCAATAAATAACAGCAATTAAAGCATTGCTTATATAATGGATCTTCTGAAGATAGCAATAATCATTAGTAATTAGAGCAATACCTGAAGAAACCTACAAAAGGACCCAAGAAATGTATGGTGCTAATGTGATATTTTATTGGCAGAGGTGAACCATGTTTCAATACATTGTCGATGCTCAATTTAGGTGCAAAACCATACATCAAGATAATCGGGCCGGCTCGAGCCACTCGTTGTTGAAGAAACTGCAGCCCCCCAATGTGACTGAGGGCAATGTGACTTTTTAATCCAAAGTGAGTATTATACTCGTACTCCTACCCTATTATACCGTGGTGTGGTAAACCCAGTTAGACCATGGAATCCTTTTATATTTACTTCTTAGTCCTATATTTACTTTGTTATCAGAATTTAATATGTTCCCGTTAACCTCTTTTAAATGACAGTTTTTGCCAACACAACAGCCAAGCACCATATTAAGGCTGCATTGCCTCATGTGTAAAAACTGACAAACGACTTGCTACCCAGCAAGTTGAACATGCTTATACGCTCCTGGTAGTGGTTTCCAACCCATACACCATCCGATCAAGGTAATTAACCAAGCACCATCCTTAATTATTCAAGTAGTATTAAATCTCAAGGCCAGTGGCAAGCACCCATTCCAGGTAACGTCATGATTACTAGTGGTTTATTCCACATTTCCACTCAAGGTTAGGTATAATTACCAAGCACCCATTTCCTTTAATTTAGTCAGTAGTATAAACTCAAGGCCAGTGTGGCCGGCCAACACCCATTTCAGCTTAAAAGTCATGATTACTAGTAGTTTATGCCACAAATTCAACTCAGGGTTAATAATTTGACCAAGCACATTGCACTTTTTGATTTGTTCAAGTAGTATTAAACTAAGGCCAGTGTGCCAAAGCAACCATTTCCAAGGTAGGGAGACATGAGTGATAGTGGTTATTACCACATCCAACTCAAGGAATAACTTATACAAGCACCCATTGCCTTTTAGTTTTTTGCAAGCAGTAATATTAACTCAAGGCCAGTAGTGACCAAGCACCTGATCCCAAAGGGCTAAACTTAAGTTATGATTACTAGCGTTATGTACTACATCCAACTCAAGGTGGTTAATATGCACAAACCCGTTTTCTTTGGATTTACCATGGGCAATATTAACTTGAAGGCCAATGGCCAGCCACCTGATACCAGGGCTATTTTAAATACCACGCACAACCTTCAATTTCTCGCCAATAACCACTGCTCCTATTTGTACAAAGCGGCTCACTGATTGAGGGACACCAGGGCTTTCGAAGTCTCACTGCTAAGCCAAGAATTGTCAGCTGTAAGCATTTTGAGAGGGAGGGGAGGGTGGGAGGACAAATCAAGGATGGAAGACACCCTATTCGTACTGGCAATACAACATCCAAAAACCTATGCTGCTAAGATCCACATGTGAAAACAATATGGCGGCCACAAAACCACCTTCCAAGGGGAAAGTAACACAGGCCCTCTATCCTTTCCCAAGACCAGGGGGAGGAGGACATGCCAGATTGCTCTAATCAAAGTTAAAAATATGAATGGAGAATTTAACTCTTACTAGAGCATACCTGAAGATAGAAACATACAAAAAGGACCCAAGAATAAGAATGAAGGGTCGCTATGTGAATTTTATTGGCAGAAGCGTGTTGAAACATGTTTCCCAATACATGTCGATGCTCAAGGAGGTTGCAAACCATCACTCAAGATTACTCTCGGGACGTCGAGCACCTCGTTTGTGAGAACTGCAGCCCCCCACACTGTTACTGAGGGCCATGTTACTTTTAATCCAATGATAGTTATACTCTTAATCCTCCCCTATTTATACTTTTAAACCCATTTAATACCTTTTAATCTTTTATAAAATCCTTTTATATTTATAATACTTCTTTATTCCTATAGTTACTTTTTGTTATCAAGAATCCTAATATAAGTTCCATGTTAACCTCTTTTAAATGACCCTTTTAGTGCCAACAACAGCCAAGCCAGTATCTCATGCTGCAATGCTCATAGTTAAAAACTGACAAACGCGACCTGCTAACCGTCCAGCAGTTTGAACATGTATATACCGCCCTGGTAGTGGTTCACTACCACACCGCTCAAGTAATTACAATCACGCCCATTGCCGTTAATTATCCAAAGTATTATTAAATCTCAGGCCATTGGCAAGCACCCATTTCCAAGGCTAAAGTCATGATTATAGTGGTTTATTCCACCTCCACTCAAGGTAATAATTTAAACCAAGCGACCCATTGCCTTTAATTTATTCCAGTAGTATTAAACTCAAGGCCAGCGGCCCGGCCAAGCAAGCACCCCATTTCCAAGGCTAAGTCATGAGTACTAGTATTTTATACCACTCCACTCAAGGTAATAATTTACCAAGCACACCATTGCCTTTAATTAGTCCAGTTAGTATTAAACTCACGGGCCAGTGGCCCGGCCAAGCACCCATTTCCAGCTAGAGACATGATTGCTAGTGGTGTTTATACGCACTTCCACTCAAGGTAATAATTAACTAAGCACCCATTGCCTTTTAGTTTTTCAACGCAGTAAATATTAAACTTCAAGGCCAGTGACCAAGCACCTGATCCCAAGGCTAACTTAAGTTATGATTACTAGCATTATGTACTACATCCAACTCAAGGAATTGACCAACCCTTTTCTTTTGATTTACCCTGCATATTACCCGCTTGAGGCCAATGGCCAGCACCTTATACCATGCTATTATTAAATACCACGCCAACCTCCATTTCTCGCCAATAACCCACTGCTCCTTATTATTACACATCACGAATCGACAATGTCTTTCGGAAGTCTCACTGCTAATCCCAAGAATTGTAGCATTTTTGAGAGGAGGGAGTGTGTGAAAATCAAGAATGGAAAGAGATCCTATTCATACTGCAATACACAATCCAAACACCTCTGCTGTCAGATCAACATGTTGAAAACAATATGGCTGGCCACAACCACCTCCAAGAAAGTAACACAGCGCCCTCTATCCTTCTAAGACCAGGGGGAGGAGGACATGCCAGATTGCTCTAATCAAAGTTAGATGTATGAATACATTAACTCTAATAGAGGCACTACCTAAGAAACCATACAAAAGGCCCCAAGAATGAATGGTGCTAATGTTATATTTATATGGCAGAGGTGACCATGTTTTCAATACATTGTCGATGCAATTGAGGGGCAAACCAACATCAAGATTAATTCGGGCCACTCGAGCACCTCGTTTTGAATAACTGCAGCCCCCCACTGTTACTGAGGCCATTTTTACTTTTTTAATCCATGATAGATTTTACTCTACATCCTCACCCTATTTATACCTGTTAAACCATTTATATACTTTAATCGTTTAATCATGGTGGTACCCCACGCTTTAAAAGGGTGGGTTTCAAAAATTCTAGAAAAGTGGTAAAAGGGTGTGAATCGTTGATTATTGCTATAAAGGGTGTTTTTTAAAAAGGGTGGGTCAAATAAAAAGGGTGGGTTCTGATATTAAATGCAAATTACGACGGTGCAATTATGTTTGCCATGATTTCATCAATTTGAATAAAATGCCATAACATCCAAAAAGTTAGGTTCCACTTAAATATAAATACATATTTGTGGGCAAGTGGATTTTAATGGACAAACAAAAAATTTAAATGATCTTACTCTGTATCTGACTATACACAGAAATTGGTAAACAAGAAAAACGGTTTTGACAGCTGTAGAATTTCAAGAATTATAAAAAGGGTGGTTATTACTTTCAATAATAAAGGGTGTTTTGTTTCATAAAAAAGGGGGATTAAAAATAAAAAGGGGGGTGTACAAAACACCACTGCAAACTCTTTTATATTGTACTCTTTATTCCTATATTTACTTTGTTATCGAATCTAATATAGTTCCAGTTTAACCTCTTTTAAATGACCTTTTTTTGCCAACAAACAGACACAAGCACATATCGCAAGGCTGCATGCCTCATAGTAAGGTCAAATCAGCATTCGTGACAATGGAGAGCGAAGGAAGGTTTGAGGGGGATTTTGGTACTTAGGGTATTTAGAAAAAAATGAGCAGCTCCTATACCCCTACCAAACAGTGTGGGACTAAACGCCAGGGGACAGCAAAATCCAAAAGGCCACTGCGGCATCTTGGAATTTGGAAAGTACATAAACTTCGAATCATATCAACATGGAGACGTATGAGGCGTCTTTTCTGCAATTTTATGATCGGACTCCATCCAGACGTTATTTTTCATTTGAGGTCATCTTTCAACTGAAAATTTCAAGATGGCGGCCAGCTACCATATTAAATATTTTCCATTGTTTTGTATCTTTTGACTCAATCTGCCTAGAAACACAATTGAAGTGTTCTTCTTGGTAATTTCTGGCTAGAAATATTATTTCTGGGTTAGTTTGCTATCAAAGTTAATACTTTAAACTGAAAAATCCAGATGGGCCGCCAAACAAGCCATATTGACAAATTCTGAAATTGGATAACGTTGAAAAGAAAATGGTTGTGGGTAATGGGTCGGTTTTGATTGTTTCCATGGAGAAGAATTCCAAATCAAGGTTTTTTTGGTTTTTTTTAAATTGGTAAGTCATTTAGTCTCCAATTCAAGGATGGCTGCCAGTTTCAGAGTTATTCACTGTCAATTTCCATCTGGAAGTAAGTGGTAGCTTTATGTTTGGTTTAAAGTTTTAGTTTACTTAAAAGATTTCAAAAATTAAAAAAAGAAAAAACCTAAAAAATTAAAAAAAATATAATGATTGTTTTTGTACTTGTGTTATTGAGTGTTACCTTGTTCTTTACTTTTTGATTCATTTTTGTGCCGTTTTCTCTCTATAAGACAATATCAAGCTTTCTTCTGTTTGTTAAACTGATTTCCCTGTGTGTTATTCCTGTGCCATCCGGTGTGATTGACAATACTGTGTTGAGAATTCGTATCGAAACGGAGTGAGGCCCATTGTTAACCTTTGTTTCTCTTATAATAAGTCAAGTTTTTCTGGTGTGACGTGTCTCACCTGTGTGTTTATTCTGTACCATCCTGTGGATTAACAGTACTATGTTGGGCCTTCGTTTTTTGGTGTTTTGTTCTTCTTTTTTTTTTGACACATTTGTTTCATGTTTTCTTTATAACTCAAGGTTTTTATAACTCATAGTTTTTTGTGTGTTAACTGTTCTTCTTCTTCTTCTCCTTTCTCCTATGTGTTTATTCACGCACCACCTGTGTGATATTGACAGTACTGTATTTTCGCATTTGTTGTTTTATTTTTGGTCTGAAGTATTACATTGTTCTTTACTTTTAATACACATTTTATATGCATTTTCTCTCTATAATAATTCAGTTTTCCTACTGTGTGTTAACTGTGTCTCCTGTGTTGATTTGCGTACCTTCCTGTGTGATCGACAGTACTGTTTAGGAATTCGTTTGTTTATTGTTTGTTTTTTTGTTCTTGAAGTTACCCTTGTTTCTAACCTTGTGGGACACATATGTTTAATGCTGTTTCTTCTCCTCTATAACAACTCAAGCTTTTCTTCTGTGTGTAAAAGTGATTCCTGTGTGTGTTTAATCCTGTGCCATCCTGTGTGGGTACGACAATACCGTGGGGAGAATATATCAGCACTTTCAGAACTCATGTGAGAATCGACTCGAAGTCTGATTTATCACAGACCATGAATTCGTATCAGAAAATCGGAGTGAGGCCCACTGTTTAACATTCAGGCTTAAGCCCCGTGGAAGGGCAGTGGGTTGAGTGGTACTAAACACAGGCTGACACTTCCCATCTACTATGTGCCAACCATCGTTCATAGAGATGGTGGGTTTAGAAGTTGAAATGGCTTTGATGTATGCCAGGTAGTTAGATCTCATAAGATCAGTATGTTACGCTGTCATCACAGGGGTGTAGAACGACTTGTGCAAACTTCTTCTTAAGACCTTTCCACTTTAGTGCTCGAGCCTCACCTGCACTTGTGCTGATATTGTCACCGTAGACATATTTCAGAACAAACTTCTTGATGTCTGTAACAGACGGCTGCTTCAAGTGGCAGGTGATCACCGCCTCTCTTAAGTAGTGTTCTGACCTCAGGATCAGACGCCTTGTTAAATACAACCTTCTTTCCTCGTCCATATAACCCAGAGTTGCTACCGCTCACCACTTGCAAGGGGATGATAATGTCTGCAATGTCCTCATTACAAAATGCCCGACGAAAAGGTTGTCTTTTTTCCTCCTCTGCACAAGCAGGCTTTGATCTTGATAGCGAGACATACGCTGGCCTGCCCATATACGTCTGTGTTCTGACTATCAATGACAACTGGCATCCTCATACCGCCTGTGCCCGAAGTGAGCATATGCTGAAATCAAGATCGTAATCAGCTTCTGTGTTCGAAGTGTTTCGGAAGGGAGAGATTGAATGGATACCCATCCAATTCATCAAGCAGCATTAAGTCTTGAACAAGCCTCCTCATCGGTACGTACTCAGAGCTGGCTTACACTCTGTGTGGTTTCTGTGTTTTCGGTTTGGCGTGTGCATGCCGAATAACATTGCTCTGATGCGCCCGATGTTGTTTTTGCATTTCTTGTGTCACCAGCAAGCTGCTACTCTTGCTTCAGATCGAGTTTCCACCCAGCTTCATCTCCGACCCTTGTTCAGAGTGCATTCATCCACAATCTGAGTGCGAGGTTGGAGAATGGCTTGCCAGTCATAGATTTGACAAAGTTATTCTTCATGAAGTTTCGTTTGATCTGCAGAGTGCAGTCAGAGCAGTGGGCCGCAGATCTGGCAACCACCTCCCATATTTGTCATTGTCGTAATCATGAGCCAGGCCGCATTGACGGCATTGATGACAACAACCGTCCCAGTTGCAATCTGTGGATCGCAAACATTCATCATAAGTACATCTACCATGTCCAAGAAGCTCAACCAAAGTTTGCCATTTGAGACTTTTCAGAAGCCTTGATTTTGTCAAAGATTGCAGATAGAAGGTGGTCGGTCTCAATCTTCCTCTAGATCAGTGTGTGCAGCTGCCAAAGTCTCCTGAGACTTTGGTTTTAGGTCTCGTAAGAATGTTCTCAGTTTCTCTAAAGTTGTACAGCCCAGATCTGTGTCAGCAGTGATTCTTGAGGGATTTGGTTGAGAAGTGCTTCGTACATGAGACGAAGCCATCGCATGCACGTTTGTAATGCTTTCCACGGAGTGCCTGGTCAACGGGAGCTTCTGCGAAACACCTGCGTCCACTAGAACATCTGAGAGTCCAGAACCCCTAAAGCGCCTTGTAGATGGCTGATATAAGGATAAGTGCATATGAAATGGACCAAGAAATTTTCCCAAACTTTGCCGGATTCTCACTCTTTAGTTCTACGATGAGTACATACACTGTATATCTCCAACCAAGAGGGCAATGGTATGTTCTTCTCTGAATTGCTTTGTGTCATTTTTTGTCTCACATCACATCAGTTCCGAACTGTCTTTTTGGGTGGCTCGGATACGTAACGTGGTAGTAAGCTGTGCTTTTTTGCACTGGGCGCGAGATTGAAGATGGACACCGCATACCTTGGAATTTTCTGGTTCACCCCGCAAGGGGGCTAGATCTTTCATCATCTACGCGAGCCAATGCATGGATCATTCCACGTTTTCTTTGTATTGCGCATCATTCTCACGGTTTTCTTATTTGTCGTTTGTGGTGGCGGAGGCGCACCTCTTTTGGTAGTTTTGGTAGGGGGTCACGCTTGGTATTCGGATCGCAAAATCTTTTAGAGTTGCAGATGAACTTCATTCGAAAAAAATTCTTTACCCTCTCATCTGCCAAGCCGTGCTTCACCTCGTATAATGCCGCTGCACATACATCATGTTCGTGCGATGTGATGTACCACCACCAGTGAGAGTATCGTTCTGAAATCACCATTGTCATGATGGCGATGGCGTGGTCTTTCTCCTCTATTTTCCATATGGGCATTTAGAGGAGAGCTGTAGGTCGTGCGCAGCCCTACATCACGAAGGAACGGACATTCCGCATAGCTGATGCAGACACCGTCTTTTATGAAGATTGTCTATTATCGTCCTTTTTTTAGTGGCCCGTTCAGTGTCCTGCTTAGGTTAATGGCTGCATGTTTTGGTACGGCGGCCAGTAACGTACTGCGTCAGAAGAGAAGCAATTGAAAGGAGTGTTGGACTAAATCACCTTGCTTTTTCCAGGTTTCTTCAGCCATGTAAGACTCTTTACTACGAGAAGCTCAGAGTATGTTCTCCTCCTCCTCCAGTTCTGC
>JAMKCH010045697.1:0-12229 GCA_023653785.1 Ophioderma brevispina | reverse complement strand
ATATGCCCTGAAATCATTCAAGTGACCACAACTCATCAAGTATTTGCGACAAGAGGCATAATTCTGCCACTCGAACCCAGTAGGAACTCATATCTGAATTCAAGTGTGTAACAGTTTTCAATCAAGATAGAAGCCAAATGGCTGCCTTTTAAAATCTTTAAAACGTACAAATTGTCTTATCATAATATTTGGCCGTCATTGAATTTTAAGCATGTTGTCAAAACAAATATACCAGATAGGTTATAATGCTCAAAGACATACATAAAACATTTACAGTAATTTCACTTTAATTAATCATTGGGTGTTTTAACCAAAAATACAATACAGATGTATCGTAATTTATAGGTTTTAAAGAAGGGTTAAAAAGGCAGCACATTGGCCCCCATCTTAAAATTTTTGCAGGTTAAAGAAACAGAAATTCAGAAAGAAGGTCAAATTGTCAAATACTTACCCCATACCTTAATTTACACCTTTATAATAATAATTAGTTGATGTGTAAACTACATTTATGATAATACACATATAATGTAGGTTTTTACTATTTTTAAAGGTGGCTGTATTGGCTACCATCTTGACATTTTGGAAAATGTCCCATTAAGAGAAATTATGCAAAATAAGGGTTTCTAGTGATCTTTCAAATAGATGTATTCATAGGTGTAAAGCCTTTTAATTTAAAACATGCAATAGTAGACACTGCGATCAAGCATCTAACTGACAAAATGTTGCAAGACACTTAACGTGACGGATGCGTTGGATAGGGCATTCTAGAGGTGTGTTAAAATAACACTTGAAGAGTGTGATCAAATGTAACAGATTTTGACACCTGCAGAACATATTTTAGGTGTTCAGTATGTATCAATTAGCGTAAAGAGGTATAATGGAGGAGTTAAGATAATTTTTAATGATTCTGAGAGCATGAGTGACTTTTGAGCAGCCATATTGGATTTTTGTGGCAATGTAATGATAAAATTACATTACCACACTTTCTCGTGCTTTTTAAAACACCGGAGTAACGAGAAAATATGTTGCTCTATCGGACAATACTTAGGGTTGGTAGAGATTTTGACAATGGTAGCAAGCCCTATTGGATTTTCAACAAATGCCACTTAACAATTTTGCACACCCTACAAAAATTATTGGCTTAGGTCTAATGAATAAAATCTCTCAATAGAAAAAAGTAATGTACTCACAGTTCCATTCCTTCAGGCTGTTGTGCCTTAACCGTCCACCTGATATTAAGTATTCTACATTATGATTCAACACATGTCATTCGTAGCATTTGAATACGACGCCAAAGAAATCAACCTGTTAATTATTTGAAGCCTCACGCTGCGTGGTAATGAGGATCATGTGTACAGTAGTGTGCAATTTGTTCGGGGCAGGAAATGGATCCGTCACAAAAATAAATAGCCTTTGAATGGCTTGATCGATTTCAAAAAATTTAAAATTATGTGAAGCTGATAAACAAGATGTAATCTAACATGGGAATTAATTTGGTAAATTCCGGGCTAAGGTTTCTTCATAAAAAATCCTTCATTTGGTTGTACTTGTTTTCTGACTAACCCTGTAGGTAGCTGGGTGTTCGTAAGTTTAGCTAACAAGTTACCTATTGTTAAACTTTATTCATATTTCGTGATCTGGAAATTTCGTCGGGCAGTCATATATTAGTATTGAACCGCAGGAAATTGACTTTGCCGCCATGATACAGCAGACTAAAAGAGACCAAACGTTACTTGATTGGTTCCAGGGCCGCTTCGAGTAACGATTTTTGAGCTATATGTAGTATATCCCACCAATAACCACGCATTTAGTATTAAAGTGATATTCAGATTAACCTTATGAGAGAACATCTCAATATTAGGGAGAATTGTATGTTTTAGTATTACCATTGCATTTAAAAGAAAAGCGACAACAAGACAAGGAAAGGATGACACGCCCCTGTTTGTAGTCTAGAAGGGTAACTACTGACAGATCAAAAGACCGTTTCGATTGGTTGCAGTGGTATAAACTACTGCAGGCCCCAAGTAGTTGCAATAATTTAGATTGTTGCCTGCAAATAGGTGAGTTGAAGTTATAAATTGGCACCTAAAATATTATAAATTTAAGTAAATAATATGAATCATCCTAATTTGTATGCATATCTGGTGTGTGTGGAAGATTTGGAAAAGGATGGATGGAGAAGCTTACAGGATTCTGATGACCTTACTATATTGGACTAGAAACTGAATATGTTTATTAAAAAAACTTCCTGAGATTGGCAGCGCACACAAGTGTTGAAAAAACTGTGCGCTTGGCCGGACTCGAACAAGCAACCTCAGGGCTGGACAGAGGAGCGATGATATATCTATATCTATACGGTAGGTCCGAAAGGTGTCCACCGCTTCCTAGCGGATAGCACCAGAACGGTATATTTCATATACGATTTATACTTGTATTGAAATCGTAACTACTTAAACGACGTTCGAGTTTACGAAATGCCGAAAATATTGTATTGAAGCACAAACTATTAAATGTGCAGAATTTTATTTTTCAATCCTAGTATCGTTTTCTTCTTCTTCTCTCCAACTCTGAAGCGATTCGGTATTTACCAACCATGCTCAAATTTGAAATCGGCAGTACAGAATTCGAACCATTGGCGAATGGATAGACACAGACCAGTAACACAGGTGGGTGTTCATTCCTCCGGTATAAAACTCAAAAACCACCAGTCAATTTTAAAATAAGTGCCTACCTAGAAAATGTCCCACAGAAATGGCTTCTTCTGATTTGTACCTTATACACCACTAAGATAAAAGGATCAAACATATAGAGCCGTTTTTGTTCCGTATTTTCACATAAGCACAGTTTTGTTGTTTTATGATAATGTAAATATTATGGAATAAAGAATCTTGAAGAACCTAAAAAGTTCCATGGAAACCTTCAAAATTTTAAATAGGCCTAAAGAATGTCATGTGTATGTGTTCACATATAGGTTAAGCACCATGAAAGGCAATGAGAACCGTTGGCCCCCCAAAAAATCATTCTTTCTGTGTATGAAGGTTGCTATATTAAAATGCATTTTAGGGTTCCTAGATAGAGATTAAGGTCACAAAGACCCATGTTTTAGTACAGAACGTTTTTGGTTCCGATAACGAACTCCGCGAAGATTGGTTAGGGTTATTTATAGAACCAAAAAAAGGTTTCGTTAGCCAGAAAATGGTTCTTGTAAAACTTGTAAACTCGTGGAGTGGAACCCTAAATAAAATGTATTTAATAAGAAGCACCTTTCAGAGGTTTTGGTTAAGAAGAGAAAAAAAAATAGTTTTATTGGCCACGAAAATTTAGAACCAAAGGGTCATTATTGCCTTTCACATTGCTTAACTTTTCAAAATATATGTGAACACATACAAAAAGAACATAGGCCTCTTAAATTTGAAGTTCTTCATCGAAACTTTTTAAGGTTCTTTAGCCGTGATTAGGGTTGGAAAAAAGGGAAAAAGAGGGTTCTTTGTTGAACCTTTATTTATAAGAGTGTAAATGTCATAAAAAGGGCCATACCTTGCACAAAATGTAACAGAACTGATTTCTCCTGATTTGGACTTGGACAATGGTCATGAGAACAACATATCACAACAGTAGAAAAAATACAGAAGCCTTGACATCATCGGCAAAGGTTATTAGGGTAAAAAATTTCAAAGTCACTGACAAATATGAAATTTAGACAAAATGGTTTGTTATGTAATAATGATTAAATAAAATGTTGTTCGCCATACTTCCGTGATCTCGTTATGGAGTTATAGAAGAAAATAGGGTAGAGGTCAAACATGAGATTGGCCTTATATTAAAACAGGGTCAAACAGAAAACATTACCTATATTACTACAAAAAGTGCATTAACTTACTTGTTTTGTCACTATTACTAATTTGCGAAACGAGCGAACTCAAAATGGCTTGCAGATAGTTAACAAGTAATATATAACCAAACAAGAACGAAGTTAATTTCAACAACGGTGCAATGTAGCCTTGTGCATTTTAGTCAAAATTGCCGGGGGGGGGGGGAGGGGTATAATTACTAAAAATGCGCAACGAGCGTGCTACTTCGCATGTTCGAACTCAAAATAAGCTGAAATGGTTCGAGATGGTCAACAAGCAATATTATATTAAGAAGAGTGTAGTCAAAGAAGTTCTTATGTTACGTAACTCAGTTGTGAGAAATAAGGGGTTTAAAGATATTTAATTGGTCCGCCAAGCCATTTTTGTCTCGTCTCATACTGAGTCAGACTTTCAGGAGAATTTGTGTACACTTAGAAAAATGTTGATGGATAGTTCTAAGAGTTAACAATTATGATTGTCCTATAATCAATAATAAAATACGCATAGAAATTCTTGCTTACAATAGTCACATAGGAACATCTTGTATGAAAAACAATAGAAAACGCGCAAAATTCAGATGATTATGGTTAGATGTACTGTTAATCATTATATTTGAATTATGAGACTAATATAAACTTAAACATAGTTTTAAATTGTTAATCACCCTGATCATCGTGGGCAATAACGGCCATTAAGATGTTTAGTTGAAGTTTTACATTATACAGGTTGGTACATTTACTGCCCTCACTTGCCCGCTCCCAGTTGATTCAGCAGCCTTGACGGAATAAAGTGCAGGAAATACTGTACTTCATTCCGTTCAAGGCCTGTAGTAATTCAACTGGGAGCAGAAACAGTGCGGGGTCAAAATGTACCAACCCCAGTATACATTGACATGTTATTTCCCCAGTATTGTGCATATAGTTCAAAATGAAAATATGTGAATAAAAATGTTATATTATTAAGGTCGTCCCATGGTCATCGGGGCCATAATGGTCATAACGACCAGTATTTTAAAAGGATTTTCATTCAAGGTTGATTTTGTTACAGTGAAATCGTTATTGGTTTTTTCTCCTATATTTTTATCATAGTTCAATAAAGTATGTAATAAAATGTTGTGATCATTTTAATAAAACATCATGGTCATAACGAAATCAAACTCCATTTTCAATCCAAATACCTGGCAACCGGCTGAAAAAATGTGATCAATATCGCCACACAGTGTCATTTTACGAAAATGCGTCACATTTTCAAAGTTGATCTGAAGACCATTATTCAAGGCTACAATAAACAACCGCGCATTAAGGAAAGTGACAACCAATTCACCACATAAAGCTTTCCCAAGAATGGTCTTCCTTCTTCTGAGGCACCCTGCCACTTGAAAGGTGGTAAAATTTACAAATGGAAAGTTACTCCTATTAATTTAGTGCTTGATTGGTTGTAACAGGGGTGAGCCCATTAAAACCCAGTCGTCCGTGCTGGGCGCTGACATTTGAAGAGTGCACGGAATAATATTGTTGGGTGGATTCGTATACACACCTAATGGTCATTCGTAAAAACACTCGGCAAATATCGTTGTGGGATGTTGGGTGCTATTGGGTGTATAAAGTTTGTCTACAATGGCCAAAAAACGAATGAAATGACACGTCAGTCGTCTTGATTTTAATAAACCGCCTCACAGAATACATCTTTTCACCTAGCGCGCATTGCATTATGGGAAAAAAAAGAGTATCTGAGCACAATGATCCCAGGTGGACTATTATTTACACCTGGAAACCTCTAACACAGACATCAATTTGTATCACTACCGAGTAGGTATATGCAAGCGGAACCACACAGTATGTGAAGAAGCGGAGGCAGCCATATTGCTTTCTATGTTGGTACTCTAGGTTTCTTGTGGTCGGCAAAACATTGCGAGACGATGAATTTATAAGATGACGTAACGCTTTAATCTCTATCTATATAAGAACCTTTTGGCTGGTACAACATACTCACCCCAGTATGGTAAGATATGTTTTAAAATCAATAGGGCTATATCTTTTATTGCAACTTAAAAGGGAGAGATTTCTTATTTTGGTGTTGGCAATATTGATCGAAATGGTGCAAGAAGGGTATCAAAATTAACGATCTTTGATTTATAATTTAATGTTTTCGTGCAAAGTCCAATGGTTTGTAATTAAAAGGGTAAGACCATACCATATGGCGTCAAAATGACGTAATCAAGTCACCATAAAAAATAAGCGGAAAATCCAATTTTTTACGCTTAAACGTGTAATATGGATGTCATGCGGTTTCAGGCTCAAATGATGGCATTGGCTAGTTTTGCCATAAACTAAGACAATAAATGGTGATGCAGGTTTCTATTTATAGGCGAATAATGTGTTCGAGGTTGGAAAAACTAAATAATGGGCGAGGCGCAACCGGCCCATTATTTGAGGCTTTTTTCCGGCCGAGGGTACATATAGCCATCATAAATAACACTGCAAATCCTTATTTCTATTCATTACCTAAAGCAGTTGTGATTAAATGAGGAAAATGCATTCGCGACCATTATTGCAGAATAATGGGCAGTAAACTGATCAATTAGAATGCAGCACTTTCAATAAGGGCAGCAAATGTAATAGAAATAAAGTTTTAGAAGCCATACTGTGCGTAATATTTCAAAAATGACACCTAAACTCCTTGTGCCCCACCCCCCATACCCTGCGGACCTTTACGGCCATACCTAACCCCGGTGATGGTGCTACCTTCACATTTTCGCTAAAATGACCGGAAATGAAGAACGATACCAGAAGCTTTTTACGAAGTTTTTGGCATTTTAGCGAAACCGTGTGAGCGAAAGTTCCTTGGTAACACGAGGGTTAATCTCAAGATATATGAGTTAAAGCTAATATTGGCCACAGTTTTGAAGCGCGCCCCCAATTTTCAAAAATGGGATATTTTTGCACAGTTACGTTGGTTAATTGGCTAGGAAAACTATTACCTGCGAACGGAATGCTAAAAAATGTGTATTTATCATAAAAATAAGCGATTTTGTAAGTAGAATTGGGATCCCAGATTGGACTTAACGGCAGAGCTGAAATGCTAGTTTATGCATCGTCCGATGAAATAGTGCCACCTCGAGAAAATAACCTTACTTGACTTGCCTGAAACCAATAAAACAAACTAATGGATGAGCGTAGACCGTCCAGTCGCTATTTCCCGGCTATTTCACATTGTAAGGCGTTTTCAAGCAGCCGTTGAAATTATTATCAGGGGCTCCCCGATAATATTTTATTTATATAATTCTTCGTTTGTGACAACATAGACATTTTAGAGCTAACCATTCACAGGTATAAGTTTACTAGACAGGTACCAATGCCTGCAACCATGATAAAATAACGTCAAATTTTGAAGAATTGGGGGCGCTCTTCAAAAAATGTGCTAATATTGCTTAACGACGAAAGGGTAAAAATCACAATTGTGCACTTTTAGAAAATTGAATAGAATGTTAATCCAGATACCTGTATAGTCCAGTTAAAAACAAATCCATTTATAGGATTAGAAAATTATTATGTAACATAATCTCAGTATGTCTCAGTATGTAAGTGTACTGATCTTGAAGGTAGTGAGCTGCTCATTGCATTGCAGTGAGTCCATTTTCTTCAATTAGCAATATTCTATGTGGGTCTCAGAATACAACACAGGGTATCGTGTACATAGACGGCTCGATCAATGGTCACAAGTTGATAACTAAGTTGAAAGACGAACATTATTTGTAATTATATGAGAGAAATTGTAAAAAGAATTATAGGAGGCTAAAACATTTGAGAAAAAATAGTTTGTGGTATCAAAAATGCAACAAAAAACTACTAAATTCATTGAAATTTGGCGGAATAAATCCAAGAGGGGGCCGGCGCGGCGTATTAGTTTAGGTGCTTACAAAAACAGAGATAGAAAATTAAGTGAAAGACAGACATGACATGTGTTATATGAAAGTAATTGGATAAGCATTTTCTTCACATTTCAAAATTTTACAAATTTAAGAACAAGGAAATCATCCTTGGTTTAAAAATCACCAAAATCTAAAGAAAATTTGGTCATAAAAAAAAATGGAGGCGGATATGCAAAAATAATGCAGAGCCGGGACCAAATAAAGAGGTTAAATATACCTTATACAAACTTCCTATTATAAGTTCCCTAGTAAAAAGTGGCACAATGTGATTTACCCTTTCGTTGTTAACTAACATAACTTGAGTTTTAAACTAAGCAAATGAACAGAACAAACGGCATTTGGAAAGCTACGCCTGTGCCCTGACGATGTGTAAGCATCATGTCACAACAGTATTTTTAATTGACAAAGCGGGCCGCTTGTCACTGAATTTTTTTAGCACAGCTGTAGTATTGTAAGGTGATATAGGATGTGTAATATAATCTCACAAAGAGGTTTTGGTAAAAAAAGTCCTTTTTCATTGGTTGCCACATTTATGCTGATTGGCGAAATAACCTTACTAACATAATATCAAAAACATGTAGTTATGGCCCTATTGCACTTAATATTACGCTCAGAATTAATCATGTGCGAAAGTAAATTGCCTATACGCATACACTGCAATTTAACATTAGTTAAATAAAAGGCTCATGTATTGCAGATATTAGGCTAAATAGGCTAAGTTGGTGGAATACGACTTTTATACACTTCAAATTAATTCTGTTGAGTGCAATAATGTCGTAACTGTGTGCACTTAAAAAGGCGGACTCAGAGATTCCTGAAGAGGGCGCCCTCAATTTTCAAACAAATCGTGTTTTTTTGCATATACATAATGCTGTCCATATACTAATCACTGTGTGAATAACTAAGCTCAATCGACGTCCTTCATATAGAAAATCTCAACTTGTTATCAATCAGGATCGGGAAGTTTTGTTATACGCAGTATCCTCTGGATGTTGTACTGGATATAAATGTTTACTGCATGAAAGAAAAATACGATTCATCGCAACTTTGGAATTACGCATTTAGGTGACTACTTTAGTTCTAATTACTATTTCCAGGCCGACGCAGAGATTTTCCGAGGAGGGCGCCCTCAATTTTCGGTGATGTTTGCATCTAAGATGCTGTCCGTAACTAATCACTGTGTGAATAGCGATAGTTAAAGTCCTTGAGTTTTTATAGAAATCTTAACTTTTGTTTTAAAAGTCGGATCGGAATTTTTGTTTTACATTAGTATCCTTGCAGTGTTTCCATTACAATGTTTACTGCATGAACACGAAAAATCATTATCGTCTCAAATTGGAATTGAGCATTTTAGGTGACTCTCGTTAGTCTAGTTGCTAGTTTTTAATAAATTCGCACTAAAAGTATATCTCTGAGTCAGCCTTTAAACAAAGGCTCGTGTGGTAGTTACGCCATCGAATTTTGTAATTACTTCTTAATTATTAGACGTATGTGGTAAATAAATATGCAAATATATTTGAAAAAATGTAAATTTCAGCCGTTGTTATAATTTTAATTCTAAATCTAATGGAATTGAAAACACAAGATGCTTCTCCTGTAATCATTGAAAATGAGATAAGACTTCTTTGCACTCACAATGTATACTACGTGAATAAAAAAATTGTGCAGGATTAAAGAGATTTTGCCCCTTAATGCAATCACTATATTATAGAGTTGTTATGTCCGTTTTATAAAAACACATGTATTATACTTCCAATGTTGAAAAAATGGAAAGAAATCGATTAAAAAATAAGCCAGATATGACCGATTTGTAAGCACACCCTTTTTTCTCCATTCCTACATTACATACATAAACTTGTATTTGTGAGAATGTTCAATATTATGAGCATCATGCTAGTGGATGAGACAGACCGTCTGAAGTAGCCTTATTGGTACCACCTAGGGGGCAAAGAGGCATTATACCAGGGCTACCTCATACGATGACATACACGAAAATGATTGAGGGCCATTATGTAGGGTCGCTTAAGCGATTAGGGCTCGCAAAAGATATACAGGGGTAAAAAATGCAAAAGTGGTCCATGTTTTGAATTGCATACCAAATGTTCGTGTGTATGATCGCCAGGATTAAAAAAATGTATAGTTTGTTATGCTATCTCGGACTACCTCTTATGGAGTATAAGCTGAAAACCGTTATGGTAGGTCAAAGGTTAATTTAGCTCTACAGGGTCAAATACTAAAACATGCTTAAATTCAGTGGAAAATGGTCTCATAGTATTTGTAATGTAATCACAGTAAAAATAAGGGATAGTTCGGACCATGTACCATGTATAGTTACCAAGTTACACCCAAAATTAACCCCAGCCCCTATAGGGTTATAGGGGAGTACTAGTGAGGTGCGTAACTTGTTATTTTCACATTGCAGATGGTCAAAAATATTCCTATTTTAATTGTAATGACATTACCAAAAATATGAGACCATTTCACTGAAATTGAAGCTTTTTAGTATTTGACCCCTGTAGAGCTAAATTTAACCTTGGACCTACAATAACGGTTTTCAGCTTATAACTCCTTTAAGGTTAAGTCAGAGATAGCACAAACTTGACATTTTTTTAAATCCTTGCGATCATACGAACATTTTTGGTATGCAAAGTCAACAACATTGGACCACCTTTTCAATTTTACCCCTGTATAATGTTTTGCGAGCCCCTAGATCGCTTAAGCTACCCCTACGGAATGGCCATCATCATTTTTGGGTATGTCATGAGATGAGGTAGCCCTGGTAGAAAGCCTCTTGCCCCCCCCAGGTGGTACCGACCACATGCCTGGACTCCACCCACTATGAGTCCCGTTCCTAAATTTCATTTCACATTTTCTTATATTTAAACTATGGATTCATCAATGAAATTGATTTATACCAATGTACACAACTGATATGGACGAATCCAAACCCAATTCACCTGTTGGAGAGCAAAAAACAAGATCTTCCCATGTTTAGGACATGCAAAGAGTTTAGTCCCTTTAACTGGCATAACTTGTATCTAAACCTGGATTACAGCAAGTGGCGTGGAAACCCTTTCATTCACTTCAGGAGTAATTGGTGAGATTTGGTGGAACATTAAAACTTTTGAAGATTCAATACGGGATAGGGTATCCATAGATCAATTAAGGCAAAAATAGCATGGGTCATCATACTTTCATAATGCTTGCCCCGTAATCGTACATTAACGTTAATATCTTGCTAACTGACTAAGTCCATTGGAATCATAGGCGTGCCCAGAAAATTATTGGAGGGGCTGGACTAAGATGTTCGAAACCATGAGAGCGAAGCGAGCGGAGCGACCAACGGGTGGGGTCCAGGGGCCCGCATAAGGGCTCCTGTTGGTGGGGTCAGGGGGGGGTCCAGGGGGCAGAGCCCCGGAAGCTCCGGAGGTTTTAGGGTTTTCAAGAACTTATAATTTATAAAAATATAAAGTTTTTTACCAGTTGTTTGTGCAAGTTGTTGCGAAAAAATTTTTTAATATATTGGCTACTGTTAATTTGTAAACATTTAATTTTGGACTTATGTATATTTTCTTTCCCCTAAAAAAGTTAAGGGAATCTTCCAAATATTTCTCCCAAAAGTTTTCAAAATTAAAATTATATTTTTAATTGTTAACTTTCTTTCATATTGTGTACTTACTTACTCATATTTATTGCTGGTTTAGCGGTATTTGAAATATTTTCTTGTAATTAAGATTTATATACAATATGGTAATTGACTAGTTTTAAATTTTAATTCCCACGCCAGTTGGAATGGAAGGAAAAGATGTGCTTACAAAAATTGGTCATATCTGGCATTTTTTAATCGATTCTTTCATTTTTTCAACATTTGGAAGTATATTAGATTGCGTAATTTAAACAAACAACAAAATATGAGTTCAAAGACTTAACAAAGTAAAGGTCATCTGCAAGCATTGACCACAATTTTTTTTATTTTTGATTCACTTAGTATAACACCCACAAGGTGTAATTAGAGTGTGGATTTGAGTTTATTGTACAGTAACACTTAACTGCATAAGGGGTTTGCACTTCGTTAGGCCCATAACGGGGGGGGGGGGGTGGCGTAGATGAATCCTACCACATGTGAGAAGGCTTCAAAGACATGCACAAAAAGATATCATAAACTGAAGAAAGTCGTCAGTAAGAAAATTAGGGGCAAAACAGTGATTTTAATTTTGCATCAAAATGGCAGACAAAGACACTAATTTGTTTGCATTTTTACGGATGCTTCACCTAGACTTGTGCTGATTGCTTTAATTGGTGAAATGAACGATATTTACCCCTATAAGCACAACATAAAGGTCCCATGCCATTTTATATTTTTTAGGGATTACTTGGATATTTACCATAGGTCCTACGTAAACCGCTACATGATGTATATAAAGTAATTATGGTCCAATGGACTACT
>JAMKCH010045696.1:0-39365 GCA_023653785.1 Ophioderma brevispina | reverse complement strand
TCAATTCACTTTATTATCGTATACATTTAAGGAGAAAGCCTCAGTTTTAGAAGGAGAAAACCGGAGTACCGGGAAAAAAACCTGTAAGGACGAGTAAATGGAACTGGAAATCAAACGCACATGAAATCACCAGGCCCCACCGAGGGTTGAACCTGGGACCCCAGTGGTGCGAAGCAGGGAAGAACCCACTCGTCTAACCCACCCCCCCCCTTACACCGCTTTTGGAAGTTGTCCGTTGCAGACACTACTGACTACAATAACATGATTTGCGCTTATTAGGTATTGCTTTTGGTTTTAATATTTGTAGGATAATTTAAAAAATGACAAACCACAAAAACATACAAAATAATAAATTTTGATGATTTTTTAAAGGGGGATGGTCCGATTTAAATATATAAAGGTTTCATCTTGGAGAAGGCCTTCACCAAAAACCCCAATCTGTGGAAATTACTGCGGCCGATATTTCAATCCGTTTTGAGTGACAGCTGAACGTGATTTTGTTTGTGACCCCATAGAGTACTGTGTAAACCTAATATTGGTCGACCAATGGCAGCCGCCCTTTGCTCATACTCCAAACCAAACAATCCATTTGAGCCCTAGATTTCACAGGGTTAAATTAGAAAAATAGTAGTTTCTTTTTGATACCAACTTTTCGAACCCACTTCCGGTTAAATCTGAGCTTCTGGGGACGAGGCTATTAGCGATCGGGCCATGACCTTTAAGTTTTCAATGTGACAATTCATGAGAGTGCCTTTATAGTGGAATTAGACTATCTGGATATAAGACGAAGTGACAATTCCCCACTTATACCCACCCGCCCCTTACCACATCTACAATTTTGGATCACAAGATCAACATACCATAACCAGTACTGAAATGCCTATTTAATGATTCGTCTCGTCATAAGGATTCAAGAAAATATATAGTTTGGTGACCAACTTCATGAAACCCCCATGCCAAAGTGTGACATAAAAAAAAACAATTACATTAGATACTTTCTTGCATTCCAACTTATACTCATTGTCAACACAAGTCCAAAGTTAATTTGAATGATTACAGCAAATGCCAGTTTTGTCCCCTGGCTTGAAAAGCAGTAGGGGATTTGTTTAGGGCACGCAACTTCTGGTGTGGTATATGTGTGTGTGATCCAATTTGTTAGGTTTTCGTTTTTCATGTCTTGTTCAAAAAGTTTCACTGACCTCTACACATGGATAAGCGGGCTGCATGTCACCGATTGAAACAGGTAGTTGCTTTTTGGCCTTATTCAAAGTGTGTCGGAAATAATGCCTACACCTGCTGGTGCACATATTCCACTATCCATACCAATGTTTCTATTTGTGTGGACCAACTTGGACAATAAGGTGCAGCCATTTTAAGAAGGGCACAAATGGCACTCCTGTGTTGTTCAATCGGCGACTATTCAACGGTGCTTGCTTGCTATCCATGTGTAGATGTCATGTTTCCTTCATATGTGGATGTCAAAGGTCATGAACTGAGGTCAAAGGTCTCTGAGAGTCATTTTCCCGATTCGGTTAATGTGTCATTTTTAGGATCTTTGAAAGTTGGACGTCTGTATTACAACTTAGCTTGGGTCAAAGGTGCAAGACGGGTTCCTTCGTATGTTGTTGAGGTCAAAAGTCACTTGCGGTCAAGTTAGAAAAGTGGATTGCAAAAAGCAGATGCCGCTTGTGGTCTATGCATAACATGTAACAAGACGCCGGTGTCCCAGTGGTAAATGTTTTTTCCCACATTGCTCTCTGGGAGTAGATATGACATTCTATTCCAAAATACAGCAAGTAAATTTGTGCGACTCCCCTGGCAAGATGGCAGTATAAACCAATTGGGTAAGTTGGCACAGTTGTCAGTTTTGCAGGGCAATGCAAACATGACCTCAGATGACCTTTGATCATGACTTTAACATGTCCACAGATGAAGGCACCCCTTTACTGCACCGTAACCCAACGTCTGATTTAATCGAACTTTTCGAAGATGTGAAAAGAAAACCTAACCAAACTGGAACATGACCGCAGAGACCTTTGACCTTGGTGATGTGACCTTGACCGCATCATATAAACGCTCTCCAAAGGGGGCTACATGTCTAAGTGCTGTAGCAAATGGCCTTTTCTTCTTGAATGAACCCAATTTGATGTTTAGCCTATGTTTTTACTACTCATGACCTTGGACTCATTTATATAGTAAGATATAGCAAGGGACATCTATGATTCAAGTTTTATAGCAATTGGACTTTTACTTCTCGAATGAGAAACTATTTGAAACTGACCTTTGAAAACATGGCCATACAGGCACACAGCCATACGGTCAGACAGATTTAAGGACTGTAAGGTGCTTGTTCCAATTGCCCTTCTTGGGACCCCCCTATTTAACCGGAACGGAAGAGTATGACCATATTCAATATGAGTCAGCCACCAGACAGGGTTGGTGGACTTAAGATGCAACATTACCAAGACCTACAATACATTAAGCTGTTTTCCAATCGATCATGTTAAGCGATTGACAGGGATCTTGACAGCAGAGGCGGATTTAGGGGGGGGCGCGCCCCCCCCTTATTTTGGCAAACCAAAGGGCGCCGGGCGTCTTGTAGATGTAGAAAAATGCCTTTTGCCACACAGGGCGCCCTGTATATCTAGGAAAATGACATTTTGTGGGCGCCCAGTGCGGACACAATTTGTAAAATTTTCCGGCTCGCTGCGTCGCCGGTTAGACACAATTGTGGTTCGCTCTGTTTGAAATTCTGAAGAGCAGGGGGGGTACTCTTCTTTGTTGAGTTCTTTGGTGCTCTGGTGCTTGAAACAAAATATAAAAATATAGGCGTTGGCAATCCCAACACCCTCCCTCTTCAGAATTTAGAACCAAAGCAGTGGAAAAAATTGGTCTACCCGGCGAGCGAAGCGGCCGGGAAAATTTTAAAAGAGAATAGTGACGGGGCCCCCCTATTGAGAATTCATGGATCGCCCCTGGACAGGTGAATTTTTTGTAGTACTGGAATGCGCCTATCTTGTCCACCAACATGGCTGGCTATGAATACGGTCTATACATTTCGATATACAGATGAAAGGCCGTATTTTTCTCCTATCGTCCTGAAATTTAAGCTTCCAAATCAACTCTTGACAAAAGATATAATAAAAAACACTCGTTTTAGTGGTTAGCCAGTAGTGAATACGGGCCTTTGCCAATGTGCATTACGCTTCTATTATCAAAACCGCAGGTATGTTTCCCACGTTACTTGATGGTAAGTGTATGCGGTGCCAGGCTCTCATCAAGTGGAGAACAAGAACATGTAAATCGGAACCCACCTTTAGTGTCACATTCTATCATTCTTGCGACACAAAAGAGGTCTTGGAGGGAAAATTCTCAACATTTCCCCCAAAATGGGGTCTTTGGGTGACAGTGTAACATTTTCACAGGTGAAAAGGGGGTTTAACAGCCTTGCAAGTTACATACGCGTCACTTCCAGATTGGAGTGCACGTGGTAAATAACTAAGGCCCGATTACCTTTCCAATGTTGACTGAAAAACAAAGGCATTTCCCTTCCTGAGAGGTGAATGCCCCAAATACCTAATTATACCCCTATTAAAGAAAAAATGTAGGTAGATGTTCATATAAAAGTCCCTTGATGCAAATGAGGTATTACAATTGATTCCGTCATGCGATGTACGAAATTGTGCAATAGTAGTGCTTGACGGAATGATGGCAATACCTCATTTGCATCAATGTGACTTCTATATGAACGCTACCAAAAATGTACCACACAGTGACCCACAGGTCATACATCTTCTGTGCAATCCTCTTTCTGTTTGGCCCCATTGGACAACAAAGTGAATGATGCACAAACTATTATGCTGTGGGGCGGGGGAGGGAAGTCAACATTGGGACAGGGTAATCAGGCCTCAGTTATATTAAATTTATAACCTGGTTTTGTGGTGTAACTCATACATGAGCTGAACCTTTTTACACCAATGTTGGGCTGAAAACAGATGCAGTAACCAAAGTTGACTATTTTCACCCAAAACCAGAAGCACCTCTAGTCGGAGTGAGGCATAATATTTCGGCCGTTTCAGGAGGAATGGAGAGCAGCCAAAGGTTAGTACAATGATACCAAAGACATTAAGCACTGGAATCATAGATTCCTAAAGTCAGGACACAGAAACTCACCTAAACAGTGGAATACTCCAGGGGCGAGTGTCAAGGCCGTACGTGAATGGAAATGATTTGGTCGCCAAGTTTTGAGTAGGAGCCAATTGCAGAGTTCCTAGGAATTAAGATCAAAACTAGAATTCATGTCGCAATATGCAAAGAAGAAAAGAAAATAGCTGTAGGCCGCTCCATGACCTTGGTACTACAACCTATGACACAGGTTTTGATATAAAATTGGATTGATAAGCCCCAAATTAATTGGTCGATGTACTGAGGTGCAAAAATATTCAATATTGTGCGAGACTCAATCAAGCCCAATATGTTTTAAAAATCATAGCGAAGACCAATAATATGGGGCGTAAATCATCAATTTATCATGTTTTGGATCGAATATTTTCAACTTTTGGACTCTAAACATGATAATGGTGTGCAATTGAGGTCAATTTTACATTTTAGCCTTTTTTTTCAACTTTGACCTCACATGACCTTTTGCCCATGACTTCTTCCCCCTCATAAACATATGAGGGGTTCCATGGTGTACCTGTGATACAGCTTGGTTTTCCAATTGAGGTAAATTTTAGAAAAACATGTGAGTGAGAATCCACACACACGTGCACAAGCATTGCTAAGTGGTCCTACAGGTAAAGCTGGCGGCGCCTACAGAATCATTTAGGTACACGCAGTATTGGCTTTGTATAATAAGTAAAAGCTCGTGCGCGGAGTGCCCATCTTTCTTTCCTTCAGCGTTGGGCCAGACTCCCTAGTATAATGTTGCTGTGGGGGGTTAAACACTCTCCGCAAGCGAGTATGTTACTTTCCCAGAATGAATAATTGTGGGGTACCCATTTATACACTGGGTTGGAGAGGAGTAAGTAAGGTAGGCCTTACTCAAGGGCACAACACGTTGGCTGCAGTTGGACTCGAACCCACAACCTTTGGGTTGCGGGACGAGCGCTCAATCCACTGGACCACACATGCCCGCTAAACAATAATAGAGGTTGTATAACAACTTGTTAATAACAAATACAGCCATAGAAGGTTGAGGTCATCAACTCCGATGTGATGCGGGTAACCATTTTGTCGGAGTATATTGATCCAGAAAGCGAGAAGGAAGAACTCCGTAGAATACCGTCGTTGACAATAGAGACTCCAGAAATGCACCAGAAGCACACTGAGATTTTCATAGATTGTGGACAGATTCCAGGATGAAACGAATCAAAAGCAGCACAAAAACCGACTCGCGTAAAGAAAACAAGTGAGTGGAGACAAACCTAATACAAAAACAGAAACGGGCCATCCCCTGAAGAAAACGGGAGCCCAAACGGAACACAACATACCAAAACCGAAGGAGGAAAATGGTTGAGTGACTGAAGGGTAGCGTAATAGGTTCCAGCCAGGAGGAAAAGGGCCAAGAAAGAAACTTGAGAATAGTGAAACTGACAAGAACGAAAAGGTAGATCCGAGCATATTCAACCGGAAGGGCGACCCGAAAGACCATTTGAAAGGGAAAAACTAGAGTGAATCCGACACCAAAAGGAAACAGACAGAGTCCAAAAATATGATTAGATCACAAAGGGGAAAACTTTTTCAAGTCAAGACAAGTTAATACTTGGATCAAAGCATAAAGTATGCCATTGCGGCTGACGTAGCCTAGGAAGGAGAGACATTTCTAGCCTGCATCATATCAGCGGTAGTAGGATCTTCCGGTTGATGCAGTCCTCTGCGAAAACTTAAATTTCGGCTCCAATGCCGGATATAAGTCATGCAGTCAGCGCTAGAGGAATGAAATGATAGCACTCCCCATCCAGAAAAAGACTGATCCGGACAGAACAGTAGATGAATGGGCGACCCACTAAGCCAACTACACATTCAGTTGGTCACCGCCAAAAAACGGAAAGAGGCGTTGCACAAGATGGGAGGGACCTGGGTCACGGTTGGTATTCTTCAATAGGGGTTGAGTATGCACTGACCTCAACCACCATGGATAGCGGGTCGGAGTTCGCCAATTGAAACATCAGAAGTGGTTTTTTTTTACCTCTACATCTGGTGGGACAGCATGGCATACACCTTGTCAAAACACATAGACACATCTGTGTTGAATATGTGCACCAGCAGGTGTATGACTTTTTCCCGCCATATGGCTATAGGTCAAAAACCAATTCCTGATGTTTCACTCGGAGACCATTCAAAACTGTGCGGCAGGCCCGTATCCGCTATACAGGGGTAGCGTCAGGGGGTATTTTTTTTGGGCATTCCACTTCTCTGGGAAATGCATTAGTGTAAAGATAATCAGCTCAGTGTAATGATTTAAAAAATTCGCATAATAATTATACCGCTTACACTAATCAGGTGCATTATACCTATTTACACCACTTCGCACTTCCTTGATCATGTGTAAAGCCACGCGATACAGAGCAAAGTGAAGGGATCATGTAAGGGGCCATTCTATTCAATACACCATTTCCTCACCAATTTTTTCAATTTAACTGACACATTACAAACTACGAAACTCACAAGTAAAATTTATAGAACAATTGGTTTATGACATTAACTTGATTGATAATAATTAAAAGAGATCCGTACACACACAAGAAATAGGACTGTGTGTGTAATAGGTTGTTTTTCTTTTATGTTTACAGATATGTGTTGTATATTGTACTTTACACTGGTTTGTTTCAAACCGTCACAACATCCTAATTCTTTATGCAAAATATAAGGCAAGTACAAAAAAAAAATGTGAATTAACAAAAGTACAGAGTTGCTTAGAGGATTACCAACAGCCACGTTAGTATGTCGAACCAAACTGGGGGACTCCATACACTTACGGCAAGATCGATCCTATATTGCCAGCTCATGCAATGATTTGTGTATTGTTACTGGCCCTCGATCCATGGCCGAACTTATTCTGCCTAGCATTGGGCTGGTCGGGCAAAGTCTGACAACACCCAGGAGTGCATCGTGAAATAGCTTTGTGCATCTGTGCAATAAAAAGACAACAGGCTTTAAGCTGAACACATGCAATATTCTCACTTCTCAAGTTCAATGATACAATGAGCGACATCATGCAAGTTGACCTCTAAGGTCAACTCATCCCATAATGCATTGCTCTAGGGAAGCACATCAAATGTATGCATCTACAGAATTCGGTGTGAAAATTTGAAGTTGATACATTCCCTCAAATGTAGGTTGAATGATGTAAGGTTTTTCGGTGATAGCAAATCTTGAGCATATCGGAGGTCAATTTTCGATCGCACTGGAAAATGTGGATCAGTTAAATTTCATTCCTGTTATGGGACACATGCAGATTTGCAAGTTGCTTAGTATGACCAAGTTACTATTTCTCAATTACATTTAAGGAGCTGTATTTCATGTGTAATTTCAAATATTAAAGCAATGGTACTTAAAGGACAAGCAATTGGATAGACATTAACAGGGCCCAACTTTCAGTTCTTTCACCTCAACAAATGCACTCTACAGATATCTGGCTTATTTTAATGGCTCTGTTCCTTCTTGCTCTCTGGGAATATAGAAATATACTAACAACCTAGGTATATATAACTTAAATGAGGAATGCTGAGAAATAAAGCAGTTGTCTAGTGAGAAAACCCATTATAATAAGGAAACCTACTTTTTGCCACATTTAAGTTGCAAATAAAAGTATAAAAAGCTCCCAAAACCAGGGAATATCACTGTCTGACGGATTTTAGCTTATTCTTTGATATACTTTTTACACCACATCACTCAAGGAGGTACCGAGGGACTTGAGACTTAATGTACTTAGTTCCTGTTAGAACCTGGTTTGTTTTCACCCAAACATGCATGCAGCCTGACCCCCAACGCTCGGTCCTGCCCGGCCCTACCCCATCCCCTCTTTCTGATGGACCATACCATACCAAACCAAGCATTTTTGCTTGCAGGTCAAGAGCTGCAGGATACCCACACCTCCAGTATTAAAATCATCCAAATCAAAGTGTACAATTTCATTATTTTCCTTTCTTGCATGGTATGGCTTTAGTAGCTAGTTGCCAGACAGTTAAATTATCTCAGCAGTGGTCATAATAACTAACGAGGCAGTTCTTGCTATTATTTACATATACAGTCCTCCAGTTATTAATTACTCAAGCTTCAGGGGAATTTAAGGGAACAACCCAAAACATCCAAGTTTTATAAAAGGTTAACAGTTTTGCTAGGAGCTGGGAGTCAGAAAATGCCTTTTAGTCATGTTCTTCAAAGAAACTAGTTACACTTACAGAATTTCAATCTTTTGGTTTGTCCACTAATACTACCCCATATCTTGGATTCAGAACTGGCAGGATATTCCATAGATTATTGGCGGTCTCCCTGTAGCATGCGGGCCTTCAAGGGTACATACGTGCACCTAGGTCTTAATTTGCTTCAATTTTTTTTAAATAATTTTTGCTATTATCAGCAACACTGCTTATTAAGTGGATTTTGTTGAGAACAATTTCAAGGGAGTCACTATTTCCCCTAACATGTTAAGGCTAAAAACAAATATTCAGATTGTCTTGTTTGACCTCACTGAAAATGTACAAAATCATTTGACGTTTTACTTCTTAATGCCTTTCCTATTTAAACGATTACCACTTTAGACTAGAAACACTGTAGTTTTATGAAACTGAGAAAAACAAAGACCGACAATCGGTTAAATAAAATGACCTCAACAAAATGAAAGACCCAGCAATCATTGCCATTCAAATTCTTTTCATCAACTACATTGTGTGTGATTGGGATTACAGAACGTGTGCACTTTTGTATCTCAGCTATTCTCTGTTCGGTCTCAAGTTTGAGGGTGACGTCACTGCGCACGTTAGGTTTCGCACCCAAGAAATGTATGCGCCGACCTGGGAATTGCAGCATTTATGCACACGAACAAAGGCGGCATAATTGAAACGCTAGAGTGATTAGAGAGCCGCGTCATGATGTCACTCCCAAACTCGAGAGGGAGCGAAGTATAAATTTGTTACTTATCATGTGATAAAAAATGTGATAATACCCAGCTCTTAACATGCAGACCTCCTCCATGTTTCCTAGTAGATTGCCAGACCGAGCAACACCAGTCAAATAACAATTGCCCTGAACCTGGTCTACATTTTTCATAGAAACTTTAGTATAGCTCACATTTTGTGTTGTAAAATCGTGCCGTTTTCATAGTTGAATTTATACTTAATGGTGATCGTGAACATTTACTGCACCTAGTAGAGAGCCCTTTGATTTACACTTAGGTAACCACTTCACTTTAGAACTACTCCCTATTGCACCAAGTTGTGGTACAAATTTTATATCAAACCCCCCCCCCCATTTTGAAATATGAAACCAACAAATTTACAGCGACCTAGATTCCTTCCAAATGTTCAACTTGCCCTATCAGACAGGAAGATTGGTATTTACATAATTTGCCCGAGAGCATTTTTTTCAGTGGCCCATGCAATTGGCCAGGATTTTTGTCAAGCCCTGCTATGGTCGGTATGCACAAAATACCTACAACAGGTCTAAAGTTAAACCTGGTCTAATTGTAATTTAGTTCCACCAGAAATTACATTTTCCTTTACACTGAAATGAGGTATTTTTTATTTATTTTGACATTTGCATTTTAACGTTTGAAATTTCCTACTTACTTTATGAAGAAAATGTGAATAACTATCACTTTTGGATGAAACTAATTTTGACTTAGACCAGGTCAACTTTAAACCTGGTCTAACTTTTTGTGCATAAGGACGTATAACATCAACTTTCTGTACCAATTACACATAACATAGTATTAAGATTGAAAATGATAACGACTGCTGGGCATTAAGTTATTTCCCCGGGTCATTTCCACATTATTTGGGCCCATAGATTCACATACCTACTCTTAATAAATAAAAGAATGCTGATGGTAAGCCGTAAGTGAAACACCGAGTACATATGCCTAAAATATTCAATTACATAAAACAAGAAAATAAACATAAAAGAAATCAAATGCAAAAGAAAACAAGTATTCAACTAATATGAAGCACCTGGTTACGCAAGGCCATACAAAATACAATTAATTTAACCATGTACAGCACTACAAAGCCTAGTATAATATCAATCACACTTTTTGGTTTTTCAGTAACTCTTAACATTTATATACTTTCCCCAATCTGGACACTCCTAAAAGAAACGAAAACCTGCTCTACAACCTTATTTCATCAAATACATGCATAGATGTTCGTATTTTTTTCTTGGTTTGTACTGTAGCAAAACAAATACTATTTTTTTACGAAAGTGTCTTGATCACACCTCTTCACCGTGTGTGCGATCATAAGTTACAATGAAATTTTTTGTTTATTTTTTGTTGTTGATACAAGTCCGTTACCTTCACACGTGGCAATGGATACCAAACTAGCGGACAGCGAGGAGGGTTTTACCATCACAATCACAAAAACATATAAACGTTATATATATATATATAGAAAGATGCGTTAATAGTGCTTATTCAATCTTAATGTTTTTACTATGCTACATAGACTAATTAATATTAATAAACAGTTACCTCATAATGTATATCACAGACGGTAATAAATTCTTTTTATACACTACAATTGCTACATTTCAGCTTTTTCAATGACACACATCAGGAACATTAACAACGGTAACAAGTATGTTACAGCAGAAGACCTTTTAATTGCTAATGAATTTTAAACAACCAGGATTGGCTAAGTCGACAACATACCTATTATTTAAATTTAAAAAAAAAATCACAAGAACTGTGACAAAAAGATGGAAATGCAACAATTAATAGCGACAATCATTTTTTTTCCCCCTTCTTTCAAGTTCACTTTCAAAAATGTAAAAAGAAACAAGTTTAAGATTGCCAGTTGACCTTTGACATGGCAGAGTATCCACAATGCACCATGCTCACACAAATTTGACCGTATTCTGCCAGGCAGACATATCGTTCTGCTTCGTCGAAAAAACAGTCCCAAACCATCCACCATGGCATAAATATTTACTTCAATATTTATGTTTCTTAAAATACTATTAGCTTTCTTTGCTTAACTTTTTTTCTTTTTCTTTTTTTTTTAATTTATTAGTTTCATTTTTTTGTCATTTTTTCATTTCATGGTGGTATACTTTCACACTGCATTCTCTAAAATCACTTCTTCCTGTGCATTGTCAGTTGTTTGTGTGTGGCACTGTTCTCACAACACACAAAGTTCAAGCCTCGTGGGACAATGGACTCACTATATTCAACAAAATCTTTCTGTTAAATAAATACCTAAATTTCGTAAATAAATAACTGGTGCTTCCTCTGCAATCATAAATGGTAGGGACAATCCAAAACTCTTTGGAATCTTTGGAACCTAATTTGTTCTTGGTAGAAAATGCCACACAATAAATCAAGAGCATTGCTGCTACACACTCAAAAAGGTACAGACACACTCCTCAACTTATTCTGTAAACTGGAAGGTTTTTTTTTTTTTTTTTCCAGGTAAATATTCTTCTTCTCCTTCTCAATCGTTTTGACCCATTCATTTAATCAGGCAAGTTACTGTGAATGGCCTGGTTAGGCGATTTTCCAAAGCCCCGCGGGCCTCCCGATATGTATTCTGTGGCGCTCTGGGGCCTCTCCATTTCCCTTCCCCTGAAAATTGACTAAAATACAAATGCATACAAAATCCTTAAAATTGTTTGAAGTTATTTTAAGAGTTAGGATTTTATATGGCAAAATGTACGGCAATGGCTTGTATGCAAAAATCATGAAAATCCAATCGCACTCTAACAGTGCATCAGTCACACTCGAACAAGTTTTCAGTCACACACTATAAAAGTTTCAGTCACACTAGAACACGGTTTTCAGTCACACTATAAAAAGGTTTCAGTCCACTAGAACAGGTTTTTCAGTCACCTAGAACAGTTTCAGTCACACACTCGAACAAAGTTAAGTCCACTCGAACAGTTTCATCACCTCGAAAATGTTTTCACAGTCACCCATCGCACAGGTTGAGTCACACTCGGACAAGGTTTCAGTCACACTCGGACAAGGTTTCAGTCACACTCGGACAAGGTTTCAGTCACACTCCACAAAGGTTTCAGTCATGCTACAACAAGGTTTCAGTCACCCTCGAACAAGTTTCAGTCACAACTCGAACAAAGTTCAGTCACACTCGAACAATTTTCAGTCACACATCGAACAAGGTTTCAGTCACACCAACAAGGTTTCAGTAACAGCTCGAACAAGTTTTCAGTCACACTCGAACAAAGTTTCAGTCACCTAGAACAATGTATCTATCAGCACACTAGGACAAGGTTTCAGTCACACTCGGACAAGGTTTCAGTCACACTCAAACAAGGTTTCATTCCCCCCACTTCCAAGAAAAAAAAACAAAGGTTTCCGTCCGCCTCTAATGGGGTTTCAGTCCACCACAAACACGTTTCATCACCCTCAAACCAGTTTTCGGTCGGTCAACACTACAACATGGTTTCAGTCACACTACACATGTTTAGTCACACTAGAACAAGGTTCATTCACACTAGAACCTGGTCTCAGACCCTAAATGAAGTTTCACATCAGCTATGCTAGATCAAGGTTCAGTCATGAAAGAACCTGTTTAAAAAACAATCACACTGAGCAAGGTTTTCGGTCAAACACTGAATGAGGTTTAAGCATTTTGACTTTTAACCTTTGATGATCCATGCACGATACCTCTCAGCTGATCCACGCGGTGGGCCCCTGCGTCCTGTAGAAATCTTGCTGCTTTGTTGGGGTCGTCCCCCAAAAGAGGCCAAAGTTGGGGTTGGGGTTCTTGTATCCCATGTCTGGGGGTGCTCTCTGGTTGTACTCTCTCTAGGTATATAGCCTCCAGCATTGTAGCCTGTCCACCTATAAAGTGAACAAGGTAAACATACGTTTGGTATAATTCCCCCTCCATACACAGATAACTGATTCCTTTGTCAGTGGTTGTTCGACCGTTCTCGCTGGCAGAATCGGCCCAAGCATTGGCAACAAACAACTTTGGCAGTGTGCACAGATAGTCATTACATGGCCATCATGATAGCTCTCTCTCTGCAAATGTAATACGGTTTGCCGAGCTAAATGTCAGTCTACAATCAACGTCAAAATTACAAGCGTATTAACATGTGACATAAGAATCTCGACGAAAGCCCAATGACCCAAGTTCATTGCAATATCCTATAGCCTGTGAGCTGTCCCCCGTTACTGTGCATCCCCCAGGATCCTCCTACTTGACCATGGTTGTATCCTACATGGTCTCGTAACCAGAAATGATGTACCTTTTAAAAAATTGGGAAGCAATAGCCCCATTACGTAATTTTGATGACCGTCATCAAATTTTGGCCAAAAATATAGTAAATTTCAATTATTTATTTCTTGCATATTCGCATAGCCCAGATAGTATTTTGTTCCATATTATCTTCACCTCATTCGCAAATATTATTTCGTTTCATTTTTCATATCAGTTTTAATTATTTTTCCCCATTGACTTATGTACACAACAAAACTTTAAAACGGCGATTTTCTCAATTTCTGATTTTACTTGTGTTTTGGGCATGAAAAAGTAGCTATTTTCTCTGACACATGCTCTGACACCATTTAAACCCATCTTTTTTAACTTATTTTATATGCAATAGTATGTACTGCGCAAGATATGACTGTTTTATTTCCAATATATTTGTTTGTAGAGCATTGGGACGAAAATGATGACGCGTCAGCACAAGATTGGCCTTTGGGGGATAACAAATTTGAAATATTATGTTTTACACTTGTAATATGTTTACTTAGACCTTGCCATCTTTAATTTCAAGCCAGTATTTGACAACACCTTTAAACCCTACTTCATACGATGATTAATAAGCCAACTGATCCATTTTTACATGTGAAGCCCCTATTTAAATCCCCAATTAAATGCCAATTTTTACGTGAAACCAATTGTTGATGTCATTGACATGAGTTTTAGGAAGAGGCAGACACAGTGTTGCTTAACCCCCCTCTAGAATTCGTTAAAAAGTACCCGATGCTTATTATTTTCATACCAGTGAATAGCTTGATCCTCCTCGTTCCAATGATACCACAATAAGTACCAAATAGATACCCAACATACCTGTGTGGGGCTTCCACCAATGACCGTCATAAATTCCGCGGAGCCGGGAAACTTACGATTTTTCCACGGAATTTTCGAAAATCCTTTTTGGCGGCCAAAACAGGGAGGCGACTGTCCCATATGTTTCATGGCGGCGGTTTTTCAGCACTACATGATGACAATTGACTAGTTCTTACAAACACATAGACTATTTAGGAGCTATAATGTGTGCATATATTATACAAAAAATGTTACCCAAAAATATCTTATTGATTGGCAAACGTGATCCACCTCTTTTCCCTTCGACTTCAACGGCATACGCCTAACACCCGGTGAAGGTGCTACATTCCGCATTTGTTTCGCGTAAAAATAGAACCAGAAAGCATAGGAATGATTACCTAATACCGCTTTTAACAAAGTACCAACAACCTATCTAGTAATAGCGTCCAATGACGTCACAAAGTAGTCCGACGAGTTGTGCCAAAGTTGATAATCTATTTTGCTCCACAAAAAAATCCAATTTTTGCGCTAATAAATCTTAGGGATAAAGGGATCGGATTTGCATGCTTTTTCGTTCTAATTATTGATGGCAATCTGAAATAAATTTTTATTTACTCAACAGAGTTTAAGCCATACTTTAAGAAATAGTGTCAAAATGTAAGGCAGTAAATTCATCTTTCTGGTATTCAACCACCACCCATCCGCCGTGGACTTGGTGGCAGAATACCTTAACCCCGCGGGCAAAGGGCTATACTTTCACATTTTTTGTCGATAAAATTATGCAGAAGGATGAGAAAAACAATTAACGAGACCTCGGGAAGCTATTCCTTGAAAAACATTTGTCCCTTTAAGTGCAGCCGAAAGAAAGTTTACTGTGGCACCCACCCACACCCCACCCCCCCGCCCGGGTAAGCACGAAGGTTAATCAACCTCTAAAAGGTGTATTATTCATGTAATATTCTACAGCCATCGGGAGTATTATCCCAACAAAATACCCACTGAGATAGTAAATTTAGTACCCAATGTATACGCTATGGATCTCTTACTTTTTATTTTATCAATAGACCTATTCATACCCGTTATGACGGTCATAACCCTAAGCCAATCCCAATTTTTGCCCTTATTCACTAAAATAATTCGTCTGGGTTCAATTTTTAAGCCTAAAAACTATTACACACGCGTTTGTTTGTTACTGGGCCATACTTTTTGCTTTAATAGTGAATGAAACTAGGTTATTCCTATCTTAATTTTCAGGTTCTACACAACGTAAAGAATAATCCAATAAGTTTTGCACCAACCCTCACACGCGCACCCCCCTTAATCGGAATTTGATGAACCTATCCACCTATCTACGTGAAAATTGGTATGGTCCGGTATTAGTTTCATTTAGAGAGAATTGGTTTGAAAGATCTTTAATGGCCGTCCATCGAGTCATTGCGAACCAATATTACTTGAATGCTCTGTAAAATAAGCACTGTAGCTAGCTGTTTTGGAAAATGAGGCTGAAAGTGTTCCAAGATTGTGATCAAATGCTTGTGCACAGATTATGACTCTCTACTTGAGAGGAAAGACAGAAAAAACGCAAAAACAAGCTCAATGTTGTACAAGGTTCTTGAATTAGAGCGTCCTATGCAGAATCCCAAAAACCCATCTGTGTACAAGATCATGTATTATTCTGCTTCGTTAACCTCCAGTTTTAAGCTTATCCCAATTGTTTTATTTTCTTAAAGTCATAGCCCTCACACCAAGGATTACAACTAAAAAATGCTGTTCAAAATTTTACATAGATAAGGTATCAGCAATTTAACATTTGTTAAAACCCCACTGTGTGGAGCTAAGTATGTGATTTGTTTACAGATTAAGGAAAAAAAGTGAAGCGAGAACAATTGCAATTGCCATCTATAATCCCTAAGTCACAGAGAACACATCGGTGACTAACAACCCACCGACGCAACGCAAAAAAGGAGGCATAACTACGATCTATTTTCTAAGTGTTAGATCTAGAGCCAAATTTCCACATGGTCTGACCGGTGTGGTCCCACTCCGTAACTTGTTCACAAGTTTGTCTTTATTTGGCAAGCTAAGGACGTTAGGGATATGTAGCTCTATCAGGTCTCCAATAGCCGTTCTCCGCATTGGCTTACGAGACGATGCCACTTGGGCCTGACTTCACCATTCCACTATCAAGCTCAATGTCATTGTTGACCCCTAAATTTTCCACAATAATTTCAGTGAGCCCAGACAAACGTCATCCTACAGGTAATACAGCAGGTTCCAACATATGACCATCAAGCCCCGAGTCCGTGATGCATCATTATTTTCAGAAAGATTAGAGTCATTAATGTCAGCACTTTTTTCTTTTCATTTCTTCCACATTGCTTGCTATCACTTCTATGAATGTGCTGTTAACACAACACTTACAATGCCGCCGAGAATAGGATGGATGGTTGTCCCCCATTTCTCACACTCACCACAGGAACTTCCCCCACGCACTATTCCCCTACCACGCTACCTGACCTCTGGGTCCTTTCACAAAGATGTTATATTAAGTGGCCTTTCGCATGGGTATTGGCACGTAAAACAAATGAACCGCTTCAAAGTACCCACAGGTTTCACAATAGTAGTAGCAATAATAGGAGATCTTCATGATGTGGTCCTGATAGTCTTTTCTGATGGAAAAAAAAATGGGAAAAAAAAAGGAGTTTAAGTGTTGCGCTAGGTGGCAGAGTAACGTCTTGGTGTATGAATGACCTTTGCTCTAATGACTATAGGATGGGGAAGAAAGTGTTGCCTCTGACTGACAACATGATCCGCTATCTTAAAACCTAGTGTGTATATAAGATATGTTACCAGACAGCTTGCAAGTGGCGGGGAGTTTTCGAAAAAAAATGCTTACTTGGTCGACTTTTTCTGAAGTACTAAATCGGGCCATCCGTGTTTTGAATACATATACAAAGTTTTGAATCCTCTGTGATCACGAGTATGAACTGCCCCCAGGCCCACGATGCCTTTAGATCTTTTCATGAAAAAATCAGGAACCAACAATAGAGAGTGAACTGAAAGGGATATATCCAGACTAAGCTGCACTGATACCTACAGCACTGATAGTGAATGAGGTAATATGCGTCATTTGTGTACATGGTTTCGTGTTCTGTTTTTATCTATTCAAACGTAAAATCTAGTCTAGATGTGTCATGCAAGCTGGCCGGGCAATTTTTGATGCATCCTCGGTAAAATTTAATACATTCCATATTGTTTACTCAGTACGCCCCGCCCAAGAATGAAATTAAAGCTTTTTTTAACGAGCGTCGAATTCAACATACCCCAATGATACATGTATTTATGCATATCTATGCTGGAACACTTAAAGGGGACTCGCTGTTTCTTTATATCCCACAAATTGGTCCGATTTAGTTCAAAAATCTTTGCTTTCTCACCAGTCCAACCTAGTGGATGCCATACAAGAGCATTATCAGATTGGACAAACCCATCTTCTGGCATCTTATTATCATTTACAGAAGTAGAAGTTACTTTGCGACATACTGTACACAAATTTCACCAAAGCGATATGTTATTACCAACTACTTCCGTTCCATGCTTGGAAAGCCCTTAAACACAAGCAACGGCGGTCACGCTGACATTATCCCTCAACTAAAAGAGTCACTGAGGGCCACCTATGCTTTTTTGGCGACTTTAAATATTTTAAAAGAAGGTCTAGTTAGATTTGAACCCCGACAACTAGTTCCTATGACACCATACCCGCTAAAATGCTCTCTTAACTACCACTAGACACAGAAGCGAGGACATGTTTCGCATTTGCAATTAATACTTCTAAATCTATGAATCGACCCTGTCATATTGTGATCTTGCTCTCAAAATAAGGCACAGCACCGCTTGGGGCGATGGTCAAAATCTCAATTTAATACGTCAACAATCTTAAAACGGGGCCAAACCAAGATATATCGTTATTCTTGAACATGGTTATTGCTTTGTGAAAACAAATGGTACAGTTGTCGTTGTCACCAAATAACTCCCCAAGTTTTTTAAGAAAACGGAATTTGGTTGCTGATCCTGTCCTCGCAGGTTTTCCTCCGGGTACTCCAGTTTCATCCTGCTTCATAAACCGGGGAATTCCTAAAACTCGGAGCCATTCTTTGCCTTAAATCTTCCCTGGTTTTTCGGACTTACTTGTTGTTGGTAAGCTAGATTCATATCATTGAAGCAGTTTTAAGCGACCCGTCCTGTGCAGCAACTTCATTATGTCGCGGAATTATTATTACATTCGTCTCGTAATTCTTTCTCCTCTGCTGTTTTCCAAGTTCCTCTAGGCCCATGAGGAAATAGTCACTGAACCATAAGTACTGGATTGGAGATCTTGGCTAAAAGATAGTGTGAGATCCTCATCTCGAAAAATGGTGCAAAGTTTATTTCGCTGCGTATGTTAATATCTTCTAGAGAGCTCTTTTGCCCAGATATACAACCTTCTCCTTTTCGTATTGGATCTACATATGGGTAACATCAGCAAATCTACCTCACTTATCTTTTCTTAAGCGAAAAAACATCTATACAACGATTAAGCATGAAACCTTACTAATGTATAAAATCAGAAATACGCCATTTGCCTTTTCATATAAAGCAAACACATAACACGTCAAAAAACCTGTAATGTTTTGTACATTTTGCGGTGCTCCATTGACACTTGCGTCTATCTCCATGAAGTATCGCGGAATTTGTGGTTGTCGTTTGGGATTGTGATCACGTCGTTGTGACGTAAATAGATCGGCGTACTCATCTTTAATATGATATGACATAGAAAACCCAGTATCCAGTGATTTCAATCCACCACCATTGGGTACGTCTGTTACGAATGTCTTATAGGAACTTGGAACAACCTCGATGGATATGCTTGGTTAGATAAAATTAACCTCGTCTTACGGGGATGGGATTACCACCCCTAGTGGAATCGTAATGCGCTGACATGACCAGAATCCTTTCGTTAAAATCTTCTAGGTATCATATCCCCTCCATCGTCCTTTCCTGGTTATTATACGCGAAAACAATGCACAACGAGCACCTTCACCGGCGGTTAGGGTATGCCGTCAAAGCCTCGTGAAGGGTAAAGGGGGGTGTGGTTGCCCCCCCAAATATTTTTTGGTACCAGTTTTTTAATAATATTAGTGCACAGCTATTGGCTCTACAAGTCTGTTTCTGTAAGACCTAGTCCACTTGTTCATCATTTAGTTCAGGGCATTTCTAGTGCTGAAAACCTATGAAAATCCGACATTCCTCTCCTTTTAGCGCAAAATGGGATTTCGACAATTTCTGTTGGAAAATGCCAATTTCGCCAACGGACTTTATGACGTCATTGTCGACGCCACACCATAGGTTCATGTTGGTACTTATTATACTTATTTAGTGGTTTCAAATTCACCTGGAAAGAAGAGGATCATAGCTAACCACTGGTATCAAATCCTCAGCATCGGGTGCATAGACACGAATTCTCGAGGGGGTCACCACCCTGTGTCCTGCACTTTCTAAATCACTCATAGTCACTTTAAACACAACATTTTACGAAAATGGCATTCTGTAAACTTGGGGATTTTACATAGGGCTCAATGCAAACATAGATCAGTTTTGGCTTATTACCACCTATGAAGTGGGATAAAGGGTCATATAATGCTTGAAATATACAACGATTGTAAGGTCCGCTAGCATAATAAGGTAAAACAGAACGATTTTCCGATTTTCTTTTCCCCCACAAGGCCAATCTGATGACTCATCCATTTTTCGTCCCATCACTGCTCTCATCAAAAAATATATTTAGGACAATACACAAGCACATTCGTATTTTTGCTCAGTACATCCTAATGGCATACTAAAACCCCACGATAAAAATGACCTGGCTTTAAATGGCTAATGCAGAGTATGTGTGTCATAGAAAATAGCTATTTCTTTTCTTTCATGCCTCAAAAAACAAGTAAATCATAAATTGTATAATAATCGCCCGTTCAAGAGTTTTGGTTGACTCGCCATGGTACTAAGTTCATGGGATGGTGGAAATACTATACTGACCACCCCCAACTAGGATATAAAACGTGGCAAACCAGAAAGTAATAAAACTTTGCGAATGACGGGATGAAGATAATACCCAAATATATTCTCTCGTCGTCCGTAATCCGAATATGCAGAAATAAATAATTGAAAATATTAACCATATTTTTCTCAAAAATTTGACGAAGGACGTCTAAACATGACGTCAATCCCAGGGGGCTAATCATCGCCAGTTTTTAAAAGGTACATCATTTTCCGGTTTACTAGACCATATAGGAGACAACCATGGTACTCATGTCGGCAGGATCCTGAGGGGGATGCACGGTACAGGGGCACAGCTCACGGGCTAGGCCAAAAATACTTTGCGCATTTAAACCGACCGTGGAAAGACCAAAGAAGTGACAATTGGTACACAGAACATTGATCTCAAATGCCCTTCATCCTTTGTGTATCTAGTGGCTTTGATTTTAATATTCAATTTGAAGACGTCTCATTAAATGTTTGCACTTATGACCACGGCTGGGCTTCGGTATATAAGGTAATACTTGCAGTTAAGAACTATTTTACAGAACAGTGTGGTAGCATTGAAGTTGGACACCAACAAAGACACAACAGTATGCACAACCCCAAGGGTCCTTCCACTGACACCCAAACCCCTAACCCGTTACCATTTACTTGATCTCTCACCAGCACTACCAAGTCTTACTTTTCTTGGGCTCTGCTGCCGGGAATAGTCCATCTTGGGCCACCAGACTCGTACGAAATGGCATGCCGGACCTTTATTCGCTACTAAACGTGAGTGACATGTCATATTATGGTTGGCCACACCCCTCTATCCTCCACCATCTTCCCCGTTCCGCCCACGGTTGGCCCATTGCGGTACGGGTTGGGTATGGGTATTGTGGAATTGTACGCGTGTAGTAGCCCGATCTGCTACCTGTTTGTACATGAAAATCAGAGACTTGACCCAAGATCGAAAGGTAATCTCGAAATTTCACATCTAGTGCCCTACACTGCTTCCTTAAACATTTTACACGATGCACAACTTGATGCATGAACAATCTGTACCTGGTACAGCTTGGCTACAATCATCATAATATACTTACCTTAAAAATAGCAGGGGTTATTCAAGTGTCCCACTTTAACACATGGCGAATTGGTTTTATGTTGCACGATGAAGACACTTATTAGCCCCCTACAATGACACTAAAGTCAAACCCTTTATTTCTACTTCTAGCGACCTAAGACAGTCTTCACGTTAAGTAGAAACATACATTGGATGACCCATTAATTCGCAGATTCTATACCGTTTACTGCCCATTATTCGAAATCGCGCTCTTTGATTGGTTAGTGTCTACTGTCACCATTCTACGGACTAATGGCGGTCGCGATTACTCCCATAGTGCAGTGCAAAGCCCTGCACATTCTTTTCGGCGCATGTCACCAATCACTACTACAAGGCGCACACGCTAACCTTTACGCGGAGGAAACAGTGCGCCCGGGCAGCGGTAAAGACGTAAACAACTTACGTTTTTAGTAAGAATTGCCATTTTTTGTTTCTTTTATTAGTATTCATTTATTTTGGTTAATAGAATAGAAAAGTTAAAGGTGCTATGTCCGGTGTTTAAAATCGTATTGCCCGAATAATGTGTCCTCCGGCAGTACAAAAAACTTTGAATAATGGGGGCTCCCTCCCCACTCAGCTTCGCCCGGCTCGCCCATTAGTCTGTTTCTTACTTGCCTGGCACACAATTCTTCACTAAACATTACATCTTACCCCTTTATTCTTAAATACCTGGGCACAAACTGACCTATCAGACTTCGCTGTGCATTTTCAAAAATGGGCATCGCAAAGGTGATCCAGAGGTCAGTATAAACATTAAGGTTTTTTTTTTCCCCTTTCGACAATTACTGAAGTGGGTGAAGTGCCTGGCACTTCGAGTTTTTTCAAAAAAAAAAAAACAATATTCATTTTGTGGTAGGTTGGTCAAGGGCACGTGTTGGGATTCACTATGCTGGACCTAATTGCGGTTTTACTAACGTCTTCTGGCCTCAAAAACCTTTCTTTCTGCTTGCACAGCTTCTTAGCCTGTTTTTCACTAATCTGGGCGCACCCTTGTCCCTTCCCTCTGAGTCTTTCATCAATTTGATAAGCGTTCTTGATTATCCTGATCTTATATTATGTGTTGCATAGTTGCCCAAACTTCATTTCAGTAGTTTTTTCTTAAGCACGACTGAGCGTTTGCAAATGTGAACTTTATCACTCAATCTTTGTTTAATAATATCAGCATCTTGGATTACCCAAATTACTTTTCTACTTACTCTAATACTCTGTCCCGTGTTCTCTGGAAGAAGCTGTACAAAACACTGGTTGCAAGTTGCGCACTGTCTTGACAGCATCAACTTTCCTCACATGCTCATAACCTATTCCTACGTGTATTATATCAATGTTTCGTTTTTGTACATCGTGCTGCATTACTGAATATCACAAAGTTACACCACCTTGTAAATGCTTTCCACCATATCTTTCATTCAAATAATGGCAAGGCTTTTATCACCCACCCTGTACTTTAAGTTGTTCTTTGTCTTAGTAAAGCACATGACCCTATTTCCTCCCTCTCCCCTTTCCCTCATCTCTCCTCCTGCCCCAACATTTTCACATTCAATACACCGTGCGTTCCGCGAGTTCTTCTCAGGTCAGATTTTCTTTGAGACCTGCTACGGGGTATCCTGGTCACCAGTACTCACCTGGTCCCAAGGGCCTGATCTCGGCGGCTAAAAACCGACTCCCCACGGATGTGTAAGGAATCTGATAAGGAGGGTACACAGCTGCGTTACCCTGGTAACATGAAAAGCAAGCTCACCTACCGGGCGTCATCTCTGGAGAGCCTTAAATCGGCTGCCATCGCAGCGCACATGCTCCCGACGTTACTGCATGTTGGGCCAAGTTGCCCAAAGGCTAGGCCATCACCGGCCGATAACTCGTGGATAGTGGGACAGTCAGGAAGGAGCAAATTCCGGTCACTCTACCTCTTTTTGCTCCAAGTAAATCCTCACACAGCAGTATTGCCTGCAGTGTTGTGAGGTGAATTCCGGCCACCCCCCACTCGTTTACGGGGGACAAAACCGGAATTTAACCAACTTGGTCTAAACGAACTAACTACAGCCAGCATGTCCTGTGGCTCTTGGTTTCCACCTACTCTTAATCTTAACAAGTTCTTTCTTGACCTTATATCACAGTTCACTGTTTACAAGTTGGGCGTACACTTGCTCGACTAGTAGCTGGGGGTTACCGTTTAATTCCTTCCTATTCCGTTTTACACACGATTAGTCTTGCCTCATTATCGTTTAAACGTGTAAACTGTCATAACGACTTGCCACAGAATTTGCGACCATCCACGGAAATCAACTTTAAAGCATGCCATAATCGTCCGTACACAGCAGGTTACCGGCGTGATGGGCGTTCGCAGTTTGTATCATATTATCGATCCTAACATACAATGTTTTTGTCTTATCTCATACAGCTTATGTTTTACAAATCGCAAAAGAGACAGTTGAATATCTCAAAGACCCCAGCAACGAAATCACGATGTGGCACCTCAGTATTTTGTGTTACCACGTTGGACGAAGTACACCTTAGCTCTAAGTAACCTCGGGATAGTTTTAGCTTTCCATAGCGAATCATACATAACAGGTCTATACACAGATTTTACACCTCGCACTGGTGACAATATTGGTAAAACTGGGAATGGTCCCCTCTTTCTGTAAAAGTCCATAAACTATTTCTAGCGAGCATGCATTGGAACCTTTTAAACATTACGTTCACTGCACGGCAGGACTAAGATTTTACTTCACAATTAAATAATACTGAACAAAGTTAGTATTTGGTTACTGACTCTAAACGGGCAAGTGAATTTTCTTTCCAACTTGCAATGACCCTTTCCGTCATTGTGTACACAGCGTTTAAAACACGTGTACACTTGCCCAGCACAATGCTAGACAATCAAACATTTACTCCTTTAATAAATAAGTTATTTCTGTAATAAATAATGAAAAGATTTCACTCTATTGTTATTCATGTAGTAGAATCACATAGACAAGCCCGGCGGTCGTCTGATCTTGAGTCTTCCATGTCTATTGCGTCGGCGAATCTCTCCACCACCTCGGCCTGGTGTGCTCCAGGTGGGACCTGATACGAAGTCATGTCCTGGGGTGGCTGCTGTTGCTGCTGCGTATCATGCGATGCTTGCTTGACCGCATCTGCGAGCGAACGACCTCTGTGACCCGTCATCTGATGGCGGAGCGCTCTGGCGTTCATGTTGGGAATTTGGGACGTAGTGATATTGCTGGGCTGGCATTTGCGCGTCGCTGTCGGTGCTGCCTCCGTTCCGGTCTCCTGTGTGAGGCTGCACACATACTCCTGGTAGCGACATGCCATGGGGGCTCGGATCGCTCCGCCCATCGTTCTCCACTTGTCCGTGTGCTTGACATTTGTGTTGATAAGGAGTCACACTTGCCTTTCGGGCTTGGACCCTGAAACAGTGTAAATTTCATTATCAGTAAGAGATGAGCATCATTTTAAACCGTTTAAAGTCCAGAATGACTGCACCTAGACAATAACATTCTTTTTGGGTGTCCATAAGACACTTATGCTCCAATGGGGTCCATTCTTGCAAAAAAGTACAACCTTTTTGGAAAAAACGAAGATTAATTGGTTAATTGCAAACTTTTTCTTACGATTATCACGTTAAACCATCCTTCCCAGTCCTTCCACAGTTTCCTGCTGATATTTTTAAAACCACTCAATGTCCAAAATCAACCCACCTCATTTCATAAAGGAACGTCTTTAATATTTTTGGGATAACAAAGTGAGATTATTACACCATTTTGCTTAGTTTAGTATTTACATTAATAGCTTTTTTCCTATTAGATATTGTAAATACTACCCCTGCCTAGTATTGCACCATGGAGCTTCAATTTTTCAAAATTCTGGTGGAACAAAAAAATAAAAAGTATAGGAATAGACAAGTAATTAACAGAGAACTTTGATTTGGGACTTTGGTATGAACACACACTGTGACCCACAAATACAAAGAAGCTTCTTAATTACTAGAAAAACCCCTGTCTCAGTAATGTTCATATTCATGTCCAAAAGCCAGTTATATGTACCTCCACTAATACAAAATAATGGCGTAGATCTTTCCCCTCCTTTTCCTTCCTCTTTCAAAAGTTCTTGATGTCTAATTACCGTGTCACAACACACGTTGAGACCGGCCTCACCATTTTACGCTATTGAAGGAATAAATTTCTTGGTCATACTTGCACGAAGTGTAGCAGTCGTTTAACTATTCATAATCATTTTAACAATATGATATGATCAGTTCAAACAAGACACACAACAATTACCTTTTTAATAAGAGACTGGTTAAAACTTGATTTCAATGTTTCTTTTGAATATTTGGGGTGAAGTCTGCCAAATTGTACAGCATATTTGCCTATTCGACAAGCGCACAAATCTGCCCTACTAGGAGACGTATTGCCTCTTTGCAAGTTACTACTGATGTGACCTTGTTAATGAAGGTTCTGTTTGATATAAGTTGAGATATGGAAATACACCAATGATCTTTTTATTACAAACTAGACTTTCATTTTTGGCTTCAACCTAAACAATGGTCATCAATCGCTGTCAATTATAAGTTCATGGAGATGCACCATGTAACCACCAATGTCACACATGGTGGACCGTACTGTTAGGATATAATGTTGTTTATTCGCAAAGTAAAGTTTGCCATGTTTACTTTTAATTACACCAACATTGTTGTAATGCCAAAATACCAATGTCCTTCTGAAATAAGCTAGTAGAATGTTGGACAAAACATATTCATCAGAATTTTACTAGTTTAAAGAGTGAATTCTAAAAACCGCCTTTTTGGTCCCCCCCCCCTGGGAAAAACAAAAAAAAAAATGCACAAAGTGACCGGAGGCTTATTTTCCCCTCATGCACCAAAGCAAATAATAAATCTGGCGAAGTGGAAACGTTATTTTTTGGATAGATGGGCTAAAAGTTATTCCTTATACATACAGTAATAACAGATGGTTTATATTGTGCAAAACAGCATTGGGTTGAAAAACCACAAATTCCCAGTTTTTGGTCACAAATGTAACCGAAGAATGGCCCTAATCTTCATTGCTTATCAAAGGACACACAAACCCATTCAAAACGGGACGGTGTACATTCAAGATTTTTCATCTTTAGAGATTGTCATCTGCTTCTTTCTGTCCCATAATATTGGGTAGCTGATGTTATCACAATGTTTATATAATGCTGTTGCATTTTAGCTACGTCTTGATATTCATCGCTGTAGGTACGAGACCAAAGGGTTGGGCTTCTGTGCCAATAGTGTTGGTTTCCGAACTCCAGATACGTGCACAATTAATGAATATTAATGAGGTAATTTGCCAATATGAAAAATTGTGTGGGGGCCACCTTCATCCGGCTAGGCAATAATTCTTGTAATTAAGTTCGTGGTCTATTTCTCGGCATTAATGTCAAGTAAATAACATGGAATGTTTTTACAAGTATGTTATACCCTAGCACCTTCATCAATTGTCATAAAAGCAAGACAGCCCCCATATCCTAGTTTGTTTGTAGTTTAAAGTACATTTTTGTGTGATCCTAGGCACCTAATTTTTGGGTTTACTTTTTACTAAGATATTTTTCTTGAGAAACGTCGTAATTTCCAAAATTTCAATTGACTCTGAAATTTTCTGCGACAGTGCATTTTGATGTAGTGGCAAACTGTTTGTGTTTTCATAGGCTACTGACGTTGTGAATTTATTCCATTTACAGACAAAAAACTACAAAATCAGGCAAATTTCTCACCAGATAACTGAATTGATATAATATTGGTCACACATACATACCTTACAGGTCCACTTTTTCCAGGCTCGTGTAGCGCACCACCCCCACTCCTTCCGTTGGGTTCTGGCGGGAAGAGCGCTGGGATATGCGGAATGCCCCTTACCCCCAACAGTAAAACAGACAATTTTACTCCTGCATTTAGTTTTACGTATAATTACATCCATGTAGAAGAAAAAACATGGGAAAACTACATACCTAATGACTGGGTATATGAGCTACTACTGTCTGGCTGTTGCAGGCCTCGTCTTGACCGTTGCACAAGCTCGATGTGCTGTAGTTAAGCTTGACTGTGCTTTGCAATGGTGGATTGCTGCATGGTGGATTGCTGCAATGCTGGACTGCTGCATGCTCGACTGCTGCATGCTCGAACCTGCTGCATTGCGACTGCATGCAATGCTTGACTGCTGCATACCAGCTGCTTCAAAACCCCTGGCGCTGCATAGCTGCTTTCCTGCTGTAGACTAGATTGCTGCTGTAGACTACCGGCGGGGCTTGAGTTTGTGCTCTGATGCTTGCTCTTGGATTGGCGTGTGGCGATAAGCTGGGACTTTTGTAGACTCGTCTGGCTGGCCATCATGGTGTTGTGTAGACTGCTTGGCGCTCACTAGTGATTGCTGAGTCCTGTACACGGGACAACGTATACACCCAGAACTGAATTTGCCATGACTTTGGGCAAGTTGGCTAGATCTGCCATTCTAAGAGACTTCACTATACCCACCACGCTAAAGGAGACCCCGTACATACGAACCGATTAAACATATACCTAACAAAATTAATTAAACCTTGACATCAATATCGAGTTGGTTCAGAGACAGGCGGCTTCCTCGAACCACAAGTCTCGCTCTTTCCGCGATAGCTGTAGACAAAGAGCAGCACACCGATTGCAACTGTACACGTAGAGTGTTCCCAAATAAATTGTGCAAGCAGAATACAGTGGGAGATGGCAGATATCCCCCTCCCCGACACCCCACCCCCTCCCCAATACCCTACAACCCCCCCCCCCTATGCAACACCCCCACCCATGCCCCCCCATCCCCAAAAACCCCCACCCCTCCACCCCCGCACAACCCACACCCCCACTCCCCCCTCCCCCACACGCTTGCACACAACAACCCCACCCCCTTCCCCACCACCCCACAGCCCTCACCAACACCCTCACACCCCACACCTCACCAACACTACCCCGCAACACCCCACAGCCTCTCCCCAACACCCACCACCCCCGTCTCCCCACACCACCCCCCGCAAACCCACTTCCCCTCCCCAACACCCCTCACATGCCTCTTAAACCATCCCCCCCCAACGCCCGACCCCCTCCCAAACACCCCTACTCAACACCCCTCACCCCCTCCCCAAACTCCAGCAACCACAACCCACCCGACCCGATCCCCCGGCAACATCTACTGACATGACACCCCAACCCCCCAACACCACCCCTCAACACCCCCCCCTCCCCACAACCCCGCAACACAACACCCCTTCACAACAACACACCGCCCCTCCCACACACCCTTTAACACCCACCCCCCCCCTATCCCCAACAGCCAATCCCCCCAATCCCTCCCCAACATCCCCACCCCGCCCTTCCCCAACACCCCCACAACACCCCACCCCTCCCCCCCCCCCCTCTCCTTGAGCTCCCCGCAAACACCCACCTACATCCCCCCCCCTCCCCCCCCCCGTACCCTCCACCCCCGTCCTCCACCCCCACGGCCCCTCCCCCGCACCCACCTCCCCTTGAATGCCCTCCCCCACCCCCTCCCCCACCCCTCCCCAACCACCCCCTTCCACACCCCCTCCTCACCCCCCCTCCTCCCTCTACAGCCAAAACGCCCCCTGCAAACACCCCACCCCCCTCCCACAAACAAAACGACACCCTTCAACAACCCCACCCCCTCCCACAACACACGCACACACCACTCCCCCTCCCCAACACCGCACGCAACACCCCCTAACCACCCCCCTCCCCAACACCCCGCAACAACCCGCACCATTCCCCTCCCCACACCCCTGCAACACACACCCCACCCCCTCCCACACCACGCAACACCCCCACCCCCCCCTCCCCAACATCCCACACAACCCGTCTCCCACACACCGCCGCCACACCCCCCCTCCCCACACCGTCCAACACCCCAACCCCTCCCAACACCCCGCAACACCTCCTCCCCCTCCCCCTCCACCCCCGCAACACCCCAACACCCCGCACACCCACCCCCGCTCCCCCAACACCCACCCATCTCTACCCGGTACGACCCACCGCACCACCCTTCCCCAACACCCCTCAACACCCCCCCTCAGGTACCCCCTCGTACAACACCCCACGGCAAAGTCCCACCCCTCACCACACACCGGCAACACCCACCCCTCCCCAACACCGCCGCAAAACCCCCACCACCCTCCGCAACATCCCCACCCCCTCCCCAACAACTACCGCCTCCCTGCAACACCGTACACACCTCCCCAACACACCGAACACACCCCACCCCCAGCACCCCATCCTCCCCACCCCCTCCCCAACCCCCGTCCAACAGCTCCCACCCCCTGCCCCAACACCCCCGCGAATACCACACCTCCCCATTCCCCAACACCCGCAACACCGAACATAAACACCCCCACCCCCGTCCCCAACACCCCCGCAACAACCCCCCTCAACACCCCACAACCTCGCCTCCCCAACACCGCCGCACACCCTCCCCCAACACCACCACGCACCACCCCACCCCTATGCACCCTCCCAAAAAGCCGCCCCACCACCCTCCCGCCTCAAAAAAACCGCAACATCCCCATCCCCATCCCCACCCCTCCTCAACACACCCGATAGCAACCACCCAACCCCTCCCCAACTCACTTGCAACCAGCACCCTACCCTCCCCAACACAGAGCTACTACCGCAACAATAACCACCACCCCCCTCCCCAACACACGCAACACACCCAACCCCCCTGCCCCACACACCCTACCCCCTCCCAACAACCGCCCATACCCACACCCCGGCAACAACCCCTCCCCAGACACCGCACACACCTCCCCACACCCCTGCACACAACCCAACCCCCTCTCCACAACACACCCTCCCAACACCACACGCAGCAACCAACCCACCCCTCCCCAACAACACGCCACCCCCTCACACACCCGCCCCCCCACCCCCTCCTACAAGATCCCCAAACACCCGCAACACCCCCCCAACCCCTCCCCAACACCCCAGCCCCTCAACCCCTCACCCCCTACCCCCCCTCCCCAACACCAACCCTCACAACACCCCTACCCCCCTCCCCAACACCACCCAGCACCCCCACGACCCTCGCAACACCCCTCCACCCTCTCCCAACAACCCCGCAACATCCCCCCCCCTCCCCAATTCACCCCTCAACCTCCGCCACCCCTCCCCCCCACCCCCCGTCAACACCCACCCCCTCACCCAACACCCCACCCCTCCCCAACACCCCCCGCAACCACCCCTCCCCAACACCACCTACCTCAACCCCCACCCCCCTCACCTCCCAACACACACTACCCCCCGTCTACCGTGCACCACCCCACCCCCCCCTCACGCAACACCGCCTCCCCAACACCCACCCGTCCACATCCCCACGCCCTCCCAGCCACCCCCTCCCCCACCCCATAACACCGCCACCACCACCTCCCCAACCCACCGCAACACCCCACCCCCCTCCCCCAACCACTCCATCCCAACACCCCGCAACCCGCAACCCCACACCCCCTTCCAAACACCCCCTCACACCCCACCCCTTCCAACACTCCCTCAACACCCCACCCCCCGCTCCCAACACATCCCCCCTCACAGCACCCCCTCCTACTCAGCCCCCCACCGCCCCCCCCCTCTCCCAAACCCCTCTTCGCCCCCAGCCACCTTGCCCTCCCACACCCTGTCCCAACTTCCCCATCCCCCCACCCCCACTCCCTCCCCAACCACCCTCCATCCCTCCCCCTCCTTCCCCCACTTTTTTCCCTCTCCCCCCTTCAACATCTTTTCCACCAAATTTATTTTTCCCTCACCCCTCTCCCCATCCCCCCCTCCTCGCCCCCTCAACCTTTCTCACCCCCTCCCGCCCGCCCCCCTCACCCTCTCTGGCGGGGCCCCCCTTCCATCCACCCCCCTCCCGTCCCCCTACCCCATCTCCTCCTCCCCACCACAAGCAGCATCCCCATCCCTCCTCCCCCACCCCCCCCCCCCTCGCCACACTGCCCTCACCCCCCCCCCCTCCCCGAACAACCGCCCATATCCCATTCTACCTCCTCCCCCACTCCCCCACGATCCCCCCCATCCCCAACACCCCATTCCGCCCTATCCACACACCCCATCCCCTCCCCCTCCCCCAATACCCCCAGATCCCCCTCACCAATACCCCCAGCCCCGCCCTCCCCAACATCCCCGCCCCTCCTCAACACCCCAGCTCCCTCCCCAACACCCCACCCCACTCCCCAGCACAACACACCACCTCCGCAACATCCCCACCTCCCCTCCCCAATCCCCTGTCAAAGCCAGCCCCTACCCCCTCCCAAAGCACCCCCCACCTCCTCCCGCACCCCTCAAACACACACAAAAAAACCAACACCCCACCCCCCCGTCCCAACACCCCACCCTTTCCATGTAACACAGAATACTTGCAATATCCGAATGTACTGTTTTTCTCGCTATAACACAATTAACGCATTATTAGTGGTCAATTGTAAACCCACAATGCCCTTCTAATTGGCCCCCCAGGCACCTTTGACCTAATTTATTATCTCAACCCAAAAGTGAATGCCAGCGTAGTTCTCATGTTGGTGAAGAAATTATTGCCTATAGCCGATTCGTACCTTTCCAGCGATACCAGCCATTCTGCATAATTTTAATATTAGCTCATGTTACATACTAAGCCGCATATATCCTTACGTTCCAATGTGCAAACAATATGTGCAAACATAATATGGCCTCTCTCATTCGTGAGGAATGGTTGGTGTATCCGATGTAACGTTTCAAAATTATGGCAAATTTTAAAAATTTCGTATTTTTTGCATATTAATTTAACTCACTTTTGCATACTTAATTTCGCCCAGACATAGGGCCCCAAATCTAATTCAGCTCGAGCAACCTCTTTCAGTCCACGCGTTACCTTTCCACCAAGTTACAGTCATTAACGCCTTACGTGAACTCTTAAAACCTTGTACACAAGGCCTTTTTTTCTTAAATTATGCAAATCTCAGACAGCTTAAATAGTTAGCATATTCTTTTTACCGCCCAAAATGACAACTTGTGACCCAATTATGATTCACACCCACAAGACTGCATGACATAGTATCTTATCATCGTAGCCGAACGAATTTTCTGCCTATCCGTGTACTTTTCAGAGACTCACATAATTATGCATACGCTTTAATATCCCTCTTCTGCAATGACCTAAGGCCCCGCATATATCACACACTTTTCAAACATTGCAAAAAAGATCTCACCACTGATGGCTTTCTTCAGTGAAGGAATTTTTAAGTATCCGATGTACCGTTCAAAATTTATGAGCAGCTACCGGCTATTTTTATTCGCAATATAGTAATAAGCTCATTTGCATCCTTTATTCTGCCCGCCCCGAATACGCCCGACAATCCTAATCAGTTCCGATAACTCTCACAGCCCTGCCTTCCCTTCCACCCAAGTTACCATCATTATCAACGCCTTACGGGAACAAAAAAAATAAAAACTCCCTGAACCTTGTTACACAAGCATTGCGGAATAATTTCGTAAATTATGCAAATTAGAACATTTTAACTTAGCATCTTTTACTCCCAAAATAGCTAATCAACGTCACAGTAGATACTCATGGACCCGCATCTCCTTTCCCCCCCGTTACACATCGTAGCCCTTACAGACTCCCAGATAATATGGTACACAAGCAGGTGAACCCGGACGGCGACTCAGCACAGACAGCATGACGACAGACAGACCCATACACTACAGACAGAAAGTTATACTAAGTCCTGCCGGACCAAAGTTTCAAGTCGCGACAAAAAACGGATCCATAACCCTCAATGAATTAAAAACCATCTATCGACATGGTGCTATTTAAAATCGCGCTAGTAGATATACCGTTGATCTTGGCGCCATACGGAACCCGGCACTTTGGTCCATATATGCACTACGAATACACCTGAATGAAAGCATCATCGTGAAGACTGTAGTGACGCTACCTGTACCTCCGATACTCTGCATAACACAAATATCATATCCTCAATGATACAGTAGCGCGAATTTCAAACCTAGCGCTGGTCAACAAAATGCTTTTCTAATTCGTTTTTACAAATTGTTCATTATAGATTCCGTTTTACTTAAAACCACACGAAACCACTCCATAGTCGTGTTCAATAATTGTTTTTTATAGCTTATATTGTAAGTATTCTTGATACAGTTTCTCCTTTAAATATATGCTCCGATAGTAAGCCACACCCAACCAACTTAATCATAAGTTTTGAATTTTGACCTATTCAAATTGAAAGCACTCGATTTTTCCCTCATTTTGAAAAGTTGCAGGTTCACATCATTCAATTTCTCCTCCATAGTAGTAAAAGAAATACCGTACGCAACAGGCTATACTGGTATAAACCATAAATTAATTACCATCAGTACATACAAAGCATTCAATGTGCTTTTTCACTTCTAATACCAAAATCACAAGGAGTCCTACATTTTTGAATGCAATTTGATTTATATCGTAGCCCGTGCGCGTAACCAATGGCCTTTTTCCCCCCCTGACAGGGGTAAAATTTCCCCAGCACTGGGAAATTTGCCCCCGATACGGAGCGGTGTAAGGCCCGAACGCCACCTGTAGTACCACTAATCATTCATTTTTGTACCCAAGTCGGAAAACAAGCGTTTGATAAAACTGGGACAATCCACACGACCTTTCAAAAGGCTTGTCGCAGAAACCATGGCAAAAGCTTCATCGCTATTTTCTGTTTTGTCTTTACTGTTTTTAAAGCGTTCACATGTGCCTTTTACGGATTTTTACCTGTTTTGATTTCCCCTACGAAGGTCCATGGGGCCCAATTTGCAATGAGCCCTTGTCCCCCCACAAAAACCCAAGACTTTTAACCAAAGTGTCAAAATTTTCTAGACTATCATACAGCATGGCTAACTACTGATTCTCATTTACCGCCTGCTGAAACATAGGTGGTTAAAGGATGTTTTAACTTGGCTGAAATTATGAGCGAAAAGTTGCTAGCATTGTGGTCGACAATATTAACTTTTTTCACACCATCGCCGGCCACTCCTTTAAAATGAAAAAAGCAAAAATGTGCCAACTGCAGCACACTATATAGACAACTCCAAACCATTTCATAAAGCTCGGCTTACTGGTTTCCACTACATACACTTATTGTTATTTCTCTTCTTTTTTCTTGGGGGCTTTATTTTGTTCACACAATCTAATTAATTTATGAGAACTATTTCCAACACTAAACCACACACCATTCTATTTATCACTTACTCCCTAAAGTATCACACACCGTTAGCATGGCTTTTACCTCTGTCTTTTAGTTGAGGCTTTCAAACCTTGAGCACTGAATACATCCGCAGATCCCCTAGCATTCTGTGTTGCACCAATCCTTGACGCTTTGCGCTGACACGCCCAATGAACTCTGACCCAGACCAGCCTGACTGCTGCCCCCTAGTGGTTACTTGCTGTCACACTTGCTGCGAGCTCAGACTTTCTGTGAGCTCAACCCTTTCTGTGATCTTATTTCTGTTTGTGAACTCCCCTGTTTGTTGGGAACTTAGTGTCTGTTGCACCCCGAGGTCTGGGCTAAGGCTGCCTTGCGGTGGCCTCTCATACCCCGACTGTGCTGTGGACCGTATGCTCATTTTCTGTTGAGCTGTATGTCTGGTCTGCGAGATTTGCCCGCTGTGGTTAGACTGGCCCTGTTTGTTTAGCGACTGTGCGTCGTAGTGGTGTTCTGGAATGGTGTGCTCGATGCCCGGCCGTCTGAGCAACGGAGCAGTTGGTTGTTGATTAAACAGGTTCTGTAGCTAATAAACTAATTTGTCAATCTTCGTGCAATTTTAAATAAGAATCAACGGTCATAATTTTTGTGAATTACAGCAACATTTTATATTTACGTTCAACGATCATCTCTCAAAAAACTACTTCCAAATTTCCCTTGATTCTGATATCGAGGCACAATCCCCATGTGGGCTAAGGATTTTCGGTTAATTATGCACCTGTGTACTCCATTTATATTAATTACACACCCTGATCATTGCAGCTTCAGCCCACCAATGACTTCTCAAAATTTGTTTTACTCTTCAATTTAACCTTTCAGGGGCTCATTTTTGGGCCAGGCCGTCGCACACCACAGACAAACGACCGTCCAAATTGCAGTGTCTTGAACATGCTGGGCACAATGCCATTGGTTTCGCCACTTCTAAACTAATGCAATTTGATCTTATATTACTATTTTGTCCAAGTGTTCGCATAATATTTAAATCTTATCAGAAGGTGTTGTGCTGCGCCTAAAGAGGCTAAGGCCTGTACGTTTGAAAATAAATAGAAAACATTTTCCGACAATACATTTCTACAACACACAATTCTAGAGTACAGAGACCAACTTTTTCACTTCTAAATACCCAAAATCACAGGGTCTAATTTTGAAGTCACCATTTTGATGTATATGTTAACCAGTGGCGTAAAAGGCGGGGGGGGGGTGGTAAAAAAAGGGGGAAATCCCGGGGGGGAGGGTGGGGCAGGTTGCCCCCCCCCTGACGACTTTGGCAGGGAAAAAATTTGCCAAAAATCATGCTAAATCAGCCAATTTTAGCCCTTCTGACCGGGAGGAGGAAAAAGTGGCCTTTTGACCTCATGGAGGGGAAAATTTCCCAAGGACGGGGAAATTTGCCCCCTCGGAGCGTGTAGGCCCGATACGCACTGTATGTACCACTAACCAGCATTTTGTACCAAGTAGAGAAAAACAAGGTGGATAAACTGGGAAACCCAACTTTAAAAAGGCTTGTCGCAGAAGAAGAAGAAGAAGATTTTTTTTAAAAAACACCAAAAAGACTTCTATTTTTTGTTTTGGTTTGTTTTAAGGGTCAGGTGCTTTACAGGATTTACTTTTTAGTCCCTGACGAAGGTCATGGCCCAATGCAAAAAGCCTTGTCCCAAAACCCCCAGATTTTACCAAAGTGGTCAAAATGGTGGCTATTCATGAAGCAGGGCTCTACGTTCTCATTTACATGTGAACAACATAGGGTTAAGGATGTGTACCTTGATGGAAATGTTATGAGCGAAAAAGGTGCTACATTTTGGCGGAACCAATATTTAATTTTTCACCCATGGGCCATCTCACTTTTAAAATTGAAAAAGCAAAATGTGCCAAACGCCAGCACACTAATATGACACTCCCATTTCATTAAAGTCATGGGCTACGGTTTCCACGATAACTTATTTTTTCTTCTTTTCTGGTTAGATTGTTCACACAATCTAAGTAATTTGATGAGAACTTTCCAACACTAAACCAGCACACCATTTATTATCACTGTTACGTACAACTTAGCATGGCTTTTACCTCTGTCTTTAGTTGAGCTTCAACTTGAGCACTGGAATAATCCGAGAGATCCAAAAGAGTATGTGTTGCACCCAATCCTTGCGCTTGCGCTGACACGCCCAATGAACTCTGACCCAGACCAGCCTGACTGCTGCCCCCTAGTGTTGACTGGCTGCTCAACACTTGCTGCGAGCTCAGACCTTGCTGTGAGCTCAAACCTTGCTGTGAGCTTAATGTCTGTTGTGAACTCAATGTTTGTTGGGAACTTAGTGTCTGTTGCACCCCGAGGCTGGGCTGGAGGCCTTGCGGTGGCCTCTCATACCCCGACTGTGTGGAACCGTAGGTCATTTCTGTTGAGCTGTATGTCTGGTCTGCGAGATTGCCCGCTGTGGTTAGACTGGCCTGTGTGTTTAGCGACTGTGACGTCGTGATTGGTTCTGGAATGGTGTGCTCGATGCCCGGCGTCTGAGCTAACTGATGAGTTGGTTGTGATGAAACAGGTTCTGAGTAGTAAACATAATTTGTCAATCTTGTGCAATTTAGTCAGAATAAGAATCAAAGGTATATTTTGTGAATTAAGCACATTTATATTTACGGTTCAACAGATCATCTCTAAAAAACTTACTTCTAAAATTTCACTTGATTCTGATAGCGATGCACAAGTCCACCATGTAGGGCTAGGATTTTCGGTTAATTATGCACCTGTGTACTCCATGTTATTTCAGCACCTGATCATGCAATTCAGCACCAATTGACTTCTCCAAATTTGTTTTACTTTCAGATTTACTTTCAGGGGCTCATTTTGGCCAGGCGTGCACAACAGACACCGCTCCATTGCAGTGTTTGAACAGGCTGGCAAAATGCCAGGTTGCACTTCAACTAAATGCGAATTTGATCTTATATTATATTTTGTAGTGTGGCATATTTTAAATATTATCAGAGGTTGTTGGCCCTAAGGAGCTCAAAGGCCTGTACTTTGAAAATATGAAAATATTTCCGACATACATTTCTACACCAATTTCTAGAGTACAGAGACAAACTTTTTCCTCCTTTGCTGCAGGGAGAAGGAACTCCAAGCTGACGCATAGGCCTAGTACCCCATGTTGTTTTTGCTTGCAAATCTCAAATTATTTCCCTGAAAAGGGAAGATTGTTTCCCACATACCACTAAAGCTTCCATCATGTGTTTTCCTTCTTTTTTAAATATAAATGCAAATCATTGCAGAATAGTGCCACTTTTCAGATATCCTCCAGCCTAACTGAGAATTGTACGGTCGTTCAATCAAAGCATGGTTAGCAGTCGACACTGCTTCTCTTTGTGTACCATAAGTATGGTGTTTGATTACGCTTGATCACTGATCGATAAGAGGCCCAACCTCTATTAGAAGAAAACACTTCGCCAAAAGAATGTTCGGCTCAGAATAATTTACAGTTCTACCAATTTAATCCTGAACTACACTACAGCTGCTGCTCAGGTGTATTGAGTCCATCCAGCAATGCACAGGTTTTAGGAAATTTCATCAATAAGGCTATGCAAAGAGATAAATTTTGAAAATCTTGAGGGCACATTTTTCAAATATGCCATTGTCTTTAATACAGTACAGTATATAGGCACATTACAATGAATTACGGGATTTGTTCAAAACACCCTCTGGCTGCTGCTATAGATCGGAGGAGGTACATTACTTCCGCTGACGCCGTTGATAACAAACCAAATCACCCAAAATACATACGCGGATGGTAAATAGTCCTTTGTTTTGCTGCATTTTTTTTTCAAACTTAAAGGCTAATATACATGAACTAAAATAGTTTCATTTATTATGTTTTTAAGTTTGGAGTCAGATTGGCGAGTGTAAGATTCTAATTTCTGCTGCACGAATTGGCTGTCACAAGTTTATATTTTATATAGAAGCTCGGAGAAACTGGCGAGCACAGAACTAAATAAAGACGAAAAATACACGGTCTCGAACCCGGAGCCTTACCAATTTACTTTCTCGGGTTGTATCATTTCCTTGATCCTCGCGTGCATTGAATTGAGTTTCGCTTCGTCATAGATTCTGCTAGAATCCTGCATATAAGGCCCTCCCATTCTATAATACAAAAAAAGTTTATATTTTGTGCCGTTTCGCCGGGTTTAGTCAATGGCATTATCACCCCGCTGTACAAAAATAAATGAAGAGTGACGTCATATCACAAAGTTACTGGATTACCAGAGCGACCTAAAGGTTAGCTTACCTGTTGCTATTGACGGTTGCGGTGGTGATGTGTAGTTCTGTGCTGGGATGAATGCTTGTGATACAGCTAACACTGCGGGGTCCATATGTGGAGCTGAATATGAAAATGACACCGAAAGATGAATACATGTATAGTTAACATGCAATCATGCATGCTATGCTTCCAAGTTCAGCTATTGTCTTTTCAATTAACTTAGATGTCTGTTTTTTATTAATTATTTCAAAAAATACGCACGTTCGAAATAAATCACGAAAAGAAAGTTGTTTGGTATCCTTGGACCTAAGAGGTTTTAACATGACATAGGGAATGGGACATTTTAAACCTACAAATCTATTGAAATCTGGGTATTTTACCCTCGTTTTCAAAATGAGCGAATAAAGGTTT
>JAMKCH010045695.1:0-35729 GCA_023653785.1 Ophioderma brevispina | reverse complement strand
TGGGGAAGGAGGGGGGAGGAAAGGGAATGGGGAGGAAGGGGAGGGAGAGAATAGGGAGAGAGGGGAGGGTAACAGCCCTGTTAGAAAGAAAAAAAGGTCCAGCCCTGTTAGTTTTAAGGTCATCCTTGGGTAAACCTTACCCCCTAGTACTCGCTTCCGATTTTATTGACACGGGTGTCCAAAAATTGTTCGTCTTTGCCTTATTTTTACAATGTTTGGCATTTGGTTTCGTAATTTCAGGCCCGTACGCAGGGGTGTGCGGGGTGCGGTTCCACCCTCTAAATTCCACAAAATTGGGCAACAGGTCCACACTTTGCCTGATTTTGTTTTTATAAAAAAAAGTCCAAAATTTAAAAAAAATGACAAGAAAGCCCACTTTTTGGTTATACATGTTCGAACAGCCCAAAAAGGGCCCAATTTTATGGGTGTTAGGTCCACTTTAACTAAAAGTTCCACTTTTTTTGAAGTCCCGCACCCCCCCCACCCCAATAATATCTGCTTACGGGCCTGTCATAATTAGTGGGCAAATTGTAACCATGGTCTAATAGTCATAGGTATCACCACAATTGACCTCAAATTGTTACAGAGCTGTCACCCAAAGATTGAAATGCATTTTCTTCTTCAGTATAACCAGAGACAATATTTGACATAAGATTTTCACCAAAATCTGAGAGCACTGATATTTTACCCCCAGGAGGACCTTGAATCTTATCAGGCCTGTAGCCGTGTAACTAAAATCCCAACTATGCAAACTATACTTTTTATATCTTATAATCAGAAATACATTGATTGAACATTCGACAACTGATTTCACATTTACCCCTCCTGTACTAATTACCCCTTATTTTACAAGGTCCCCACTTTCCCAGAGTCGTTGGACCCAAATTCTGATTCATCACCCTTCAACTATAACTAAACATCTCAAGAAAACCTTCTTCCCCAAACTCTAGAATATGATTCTCATTTATAACCCATACTATTACCAAATCTGTGTACACTTCCATATTAAGGCTGGGGTCTTGTTCCTCTGGATTTAATTTGGTTAAATTGGCCGGCAGCAATTGGCCTAATTAGCATTTTAAAATCCATTTGTGTTGCCATAAGAAGAAACCATCCGGCCTATAGGGCCAGCGGTAGAACTCAAGTAGGCTTCCTTGCGCAGTCAGTCAGAACCCATCTTTTGCCTTTTACCTACTTGTTCTCCAAGGTAGAACAAGGATGGGTTTATTAATCCGTCCCGAGATGCCAGCGCAACACAATGTTTAAAAAACCCATATGCGCTTGGCCGATTCAAACCGGCGCCTCCGTATTACTAGGACGGTGCTCTAAAGCCCGGAGCCACAAGACTGGGTTGGTAGAGGACGATAGATCTCATCTGTAGTGATAGGTTCGAAACCCCTCTTTGTTTAAATACCATAGTTGACCATTGAAAACTCCAAAAAGTGCACTTTTGGGTTGGGGTTTCTGTTTGCGCTTCTTCATGCGTTTCTATCTCAGCCATTTGTGCGCGCTTTTTTACAAGCGAGAAGTTTTCAATGCAGAAACAGGCAAGACTACAATAATGTTGATTTCCGATACCTTTAAAATTATCGGACTTTGGCACAATACTGATCGAAATGTTTGATACGAGATACTGCCAACTTACATGTTATGTGATTAGTTTTGACATGGGGAGGATCTAATTTAAGGGGAAATAATGTTGCGGCGCCCGCTGTCGATGGGAGATCAGCACTACGGCCTCTGTTAGATAACTTTGACTGATTAAAAAGTAAAACTATATTTTCCTGTTGTATCATTCAGACACGAACAATTTAAAACCAATCGGATCAATATCAATGTTTTACCCCCTTGATTACCTTGAACAGTTTTTTGGCCTGTCGTTCAACACCAAAGGTTGGTGAAAATAGGAAACGATATTTAATTCTTTTAAAAACTTTTTAATCATTAGTGCCAGATGAACATGTCCCCCCCTTACAACCTTTTATCCCGTTGTAAACTTTTCCATCAAAATTTTCCCTGTTAATTAACCCCCACCCCCCCCCTAGGGGGCATCTATACCCCTATGTTTTAAATAGTTTTTGTTCATAGTCTTAACATTTTCCACTTGTCCCAAAACTAATCCCTAGCAATTTCTACTTTAATCAGAATTCGTCTTATGGGTCCACAGCAGGCCTGAAGTTCGAACATGGGCTTTTCCCATTGAAACGTGTAGTAAAGTGAATTTTGCACTCTAAAAACGTATAGTAAAGAATAGGGTCATTTGAAACAAAGTTAACTCTCTTATGGACTTGTTTTCTTGAATATCAAGGGGTTTAAAGTCAACAGGTGTCAATGTCAACAAAGGTCAACAAGGTCAAAGGTTTTTAAAGGTCAACAAACTTGTCAAAGGTAGACAATATTGATCATGAACTCGGAAAAAACAAATCACTCCTGTATGTGATGTCAACAGTTTTTCCATACCCCTTCAAGTTTCTAATAACTTGCTCAGTGGTAACACAAATGTCTACCACATAATTTTTTTGGGGGTTTTTTGGTGAAAGATCCAATTCAAAATATCTATTTTGACCAAGTCCTATGGGGGAATATGGGAAAAAACCCAGTCTGTACTCTTCTGGCCACTTTATCTACGTTTCTGTGGTGATGACCTGCACTTCCAGCTGCTTATGCCCCATGGATGACCTCAACCTGTTTCACTCACAAGTTATGAAGTAATGAGGTTGTGAACGCCAGAGGTTTCTTGCAAGTGCATTTAGAGCTTTGAAGCTTCACCTACACCTATGTTACTTTGGCTGGGGACATGGTGCCCCTTGCACTCTTAGTGATATACATGTAGTTCCTACAGATAAGCGACGTGCACTGGGTGATCAGCTTCTTGCAGTAAAACCCACAGTAGACGTAGTAGCCCTAAGAGGCGTGTTGGATTACAATTTGGAATCCTTGAATTTCCGAACAACATTACTTCAGCACCAACTCTTGCAGACTTGGGCAATGAGGACTCATCGTTTACTCTACGCATCCGCACATGAACAACTGCTTTCTTCTCACTGAGATGTTACGACTGTCAAATTCTCCTGCATATCAGGAATCCTTGACCAACATTGGTGCCATCAATGTGATCAAAGACTGCGCAGAACGCTGAGTAACACTCTAGTGCTGGACTTCTTGGATGCTCAAGACTCTAAAGCACTGCCAAAATGTGCTGCAAGTTGTTAGCAAGACCTCAAAACATGCCAAATCTCCGCCACGCAGCAAATCAAAACACTGAGCCTAAAATCAGACTCTAAATTCAATACAATTGTAAGTGTTTACTTTAGGAGTATGACCTCTGGTTTAACTTAAGGCAGCTTTACTTGATTCAGAAATCAAGACTTCTACCATAGCTTGACATTTGCAAAAAAAGTGCGTGGCTTTAGAATGGGGTCTTGTAACCCTTTGATTGATATTATTACTCACTATTTATAGACGCAGCCAATTTTAGAATTTAAGTATATTGTCAAAATAGCTGCCTTACGAAATTGCATACTTGCTCTTTGTGCACTTAATAACATGATAGTGCTTTAGAAAGGGTCTAGAAACCTTCAAATAGACACTATTCGCACTATTTCTAATCGCAACCATTTAAGCCACATATTTAAAAGTACATGTGGTCAAAAATAGCTGCTTTATGAAATGCTCTTTTGCCATTGAACACTTTCTAATTACCCGGTGGACCGCATAAGACGAGTCCGATGTTGATGAAATTTCTTTGATGGTATTTATTTTGATATTGGCACACATTCTGCTAGAAACAAATCAGAAATAATTTTTTAATAGGGGGGCTATTAGATGCACCCTACCCCCCCCCCCCTTCCCTATTCAAAAAAATGCTCAATGAGACAAAATTGCATCATCAAGATCTGTTATCCAGTAGGTCAATGTTGCCAGAAACCATCCAAACACTTTTGTGCAGACTCTTTTTGCAAGGTCATATGGCCTACCACAGGACTATCATGGTACCGGCAGACAGTGACAGGCTACCTAAGCCTGGTACTAACAACACCAGAAGCAGAGATTCTCCAACCCTTGACTATGACCTTTAACCATTTATCTGGACAAGATTTAATTCCACGTCCACCAACCCAAAGCAAGCGCCCAAATCTGTTTGTTAATTGCAGGCTATATTGGTGGAACTGTGACCCAATTTCATACATTCGGTTGACTTGCTATATGGAATGAACCCCGGTGGGGGGCCACTTGTATTCAAAAAGGGCTGTTTTTTACTTACCCCTGAAATTGTCATTTTATAAATCTCATTAATCAGGGATCAAAACAATCCAAAATTATTGTACTCGGAACTGGGAAATAAAAGCAAATCAGATATAAAAGAAAGGGTATATTACGATTCAAATGCAACTGCGTGTTACTTGTTGAGGGTATCATAAACAATAAAAATACTGTTTAGGGTATTTTTAGTCTTGTTTTTTTAGTCGGTGAAAATACGTGTTTTAGGATGCATTTTGAAAGTCCTTGTTCACGCATCATATCCACCTATTGAATCAATGCCCCCCCCCCCCCCGGAATGAAACTTGGCTACCATTGTCTGTTCCATTGTAAATCGTCGCTAGCTAAGCTTACTTCATCTATATTCAAAGCGAAGTAGCTACAACGATTTGCATTCGTCATCCGCAGTTAACAAGCTTATCAAACTGAGTACTAACCGGGTTTGCGAGATCTACAAATCGGTAAAGCTCCAAAGCCTGAGCCATTGCAATGACTGCCATAATTATTTTGAATTTGTGACGAGTTTTCTATCGGTTTACTAGATCTCACGCCACATTTCTTCGGCTTCTTTTTCCACCTTACTTTTGTAAAAAGTAAGTAACGTCACAGGACTGATTCTCAGAATTAATTTTATTCTGCTGGTTTCTAAGTTGTTTTAAATTAAAGTTACCCGCCTAATCGTTCGTCATATACGCGATTCTACCCCGCTTCACGTCAAATGAATGGGATTTATCATGTAAGACCATATTCAGAGCAGGATACGGATGCGTTAGGCAGCAACAATTTTGATATTTTTTTTCCACTAAAATATAGATAAATTTAAAGGCAGTTTAATAGATGCGTACGGAGTACTGATTGAGAATGTAACACGTGATTTTTGTCTTTCAAGTATGTTTGGGTCTTGAGTTGTAATCAACACTCATTCGTCGGCCCGCGTCACATAGTGACGCATTGGCAAATACGCTTTCGAGAAAAACGGGTTTGAACGTATATATCAACTGAAGCATAGTGGGAAATTGCCAAAATCAAAGCGTACACGCCTGAGAGAAGCACTCAGGCTCTGACCGATGAGTGGGGCGCTCTGCCCATTGACATCATAACCAACCTTTGAAAGTATGTATGCCCGCGAACGTCTTGACCGTCGCTGATTCATGCCAGGGCTGGATAACTCGATATTAGTGACTGATGAACATTAAAGGAAATAATGTCAAGATTTTTGTCAAGCTCAGTTTGACTTACATCATAAAATATATGTACATACATCCACTAATTCCCGAAAAATAATACAAAATATGTAAAATTAACAAAGAGAGGCTTTTAATGTTTGCTTTTTTGACATAAACGAGAAACGGCTTTTTCGCCAATCAAAAGCGCCCAATTTTGCTCTCTCCTCGTGCGTCAAGTGATGACCTAAACATGCGGTTGTACTCGCATTGTTTTGCTGACACTGTAAATATTGATGGGATTAGATTAAAAGTAATTAATAAAATTAGAAAAAGAAGTTGAGATGACATATTTTGTTTCAGTTCGTTGTGTTTTTAATTATATTAAGTGGCAACACTGCTATATGATTTTCACAACGACGTACATTATGGATGGTCCATCACTCTTGACGTCACCTTTGCCTTGCGAGTGGATTTGTCTGAATCGTTTTCGAGTAAGCTATTGGGCGGAAATTAAAAGGGCAAAATACCTCCACAAATGTGTGACATTTTCAACTTAATTTTGATTTATAGGGTAAGCTACGTATATTAAAGCTTTCCCCCATACCAAATTTTTCCAATATTCAAAGCAGACATATTTTCCTTATAAAGTACAGGATGGAGATTTTATGAAGATACAATTTCTCTCAATTGCACTGGATCGTTTTAGACCACTAACCGTAAAACGTTTGGAAGGTTTTATTGAAGAACAAACAAGTACAAACCTTGTTTTGACCTTGCCTGCCTGTTCGTAATCACTCCCATCAGAAACCATGCTTTTGAGAGAAGTACTCATCATCACCAAAAAATACATCTTATAATCTGCTATTACATAAAGACGGCGTACTCGACTTAACCACTTTAGGTGTGATCTATTACATCTAAATATGCAAACAAACACAAAACAAAAACGGATTTCGAACCAAATTGGGGGCGCTTCTGGAAATGTCCTCATGTTGCTTTGAATAGTGTACTATTAAACATTTCGATGCATGAAATCACCCAAATATGTGTTTATCTGTAAACGACCGATGTGAAAAAATTGTACCACATCATAATAAATCTGCTTGGCTGTTCAATAGGCCTAACCGCCTTAAGTCAAGAGAATTCACGGAACTGTTTTTTGCAATGTCTTCTTAATTGTTGTTCCAACATTTGTACTTAAAGTATCCAATATGAGAAGGAAATGACTCATGGATCCAATATGATCATGTTTTCACCCTCAAAATACTTATTTTGAGAAAATCATAAAAAATGGTGATTTTCACATACCATGTTTTCTTGTTCCCTAATAAACCAATATAGAAATGTTATTAAAATATAGGCCTTTTCGTTTTGTATATCCAAGTCATAGTTCCTAGGGTCGGTAAATTTTTCACCTTTCCCCTTTGTTTTTTCAAATTCCCTGCACTATTTATCAAATTATTTGCCAAAAAGGCCAAAATCCGCGCGTTTCAATTTGGGGAACAAACACGCCAAGATTGTTCATGGTTGACATAAATCACGATTTTTAACCAAAATGGAAAACTAAAATACCGACGCCTGATTTGATATGCTCTAAATACACTGCATTTTCATTTCTTCCTTTGCTGATATGGATTATCGAGTAACTGTGACCTCAGAAATCAACGATTAATCGCGAAAGTGAATAACACTAGAAAATCACCAGTTTTGTCCAAAATGTTGTTCCGTTTCGCTACAAATATAGCCGTAATTCCAAAACACAGGCGTTATCTCTTATTCTCACACTGTTTCTGCACCAGGTCAAAACTAGCTACTTCACTTGGATCTTATGATCAAAATTCAACAATTATGAGGCTCAAATCGTGAAATGACAAAATCCCATTCTGTTTTTTGTCAAAAGCATCTCAACGCGGGCAACCATTTTTACAATGCAATACAATTACCATGGGTCATATCGAATCGATTCATCAATGCGTTTCTGATTCGCTCAACATCGCGCGCGTCCGACTAGCCAGACTCGTATTTGCGTATACGCCAATTACCCGCCCTTTTGTGCAGTTCAGCCCATTTATTGTTTTTGGTCAATAAATGTCGTAACATTATAGTAAAGTAACATGACAAAAATATGAGGAAAACAGGGCGAACTCGTATTTACTCGATGCGTAAAATATTCCCCCGCCGAATGTCGCGATTCACTAACATGCAAAAATGCAACTGCAATTTGAAGTGTACAATACGAATCTCAAAAATGGTTACCTTTGATGAAATGACTCAAGAAATCTTAAAAAATTACTCTGGCAAAAATTTCCCTTAAAATTCACTCAATTTAGTACAAAATCGATAATTTATTCAATTTGGCACACTATTTTTGAAAAAATCAGTCACCACAAATTTTACATTTGGGCCCTGTACGGGGTCGGGAAAGGGGCGAAACCTGAAAATTTGTACGATTTCACATTTTCCAGAATGTAAACAGGCTGCAACCCCAAAGACTATCCACTGCTGCAACCAGAACCACAGAACTAAAAAAACTTTCAATGAAACCATGGTATTGCTATAGTTTAAATACCTTTTTTGTGGTATATTTGCCTATCCCACCTAGCAATACCCTGATATTTGCATATTATTAGCCTCATTTGCATATTATAATTTAAATAATTTTGAATCAAAGAAAAATGCCCAAAATCTTATCAACCCGCTTCTTCCAACCAAGTACATCATTATCACGCCTTACAGAACTCCAGCAAAACTTGGTACCAGCTTGCGGGAAAATTTTCCATAATTATGCAAATTAAATACTGAATTAGCATAATTTTATACCCAAATCTAATCCAGTCGAGACCTCATCACCCCTTCTTTCCCCCACAAGTTATATTCATCGTAGCCAATACAGAATCAGATAAATCATACACATTGGCAAAGGTTGCATTCTTTCTGTGTAAATAATTGACCTTTTTCTTTTGACCTTTTTCCCTACCCCCTGACAGAACCCGGGAGAACCCTGGGGGATGAATTGCAATGGTGAGTAGGGGATTTTCCCTTCTACAAGATACAAATTTTGGCTACTCTAAGCTCATCCAGAAAAAAAGATATCACCAAAATGTTCCAAGGGTTAACATTTTTTATCACGTATAACAATACAGGTCCGGGTTAACATTTTTATCACGGAACATAACGGACATACTGACAAGAGACCCAGGGGAAGACCCCTGGAAATGAATTGCCATGGTGATTAGTGGATTTTCAATCTTCTACAATATACCAATTTTGGCTACCTCAAAAGCCCTCCAGAAAAAAAAGATAATGCCAAACGTTCCAGGGTTAACATTTTTTATCAACTGACTACACAAAGGTCCACAGGGTTGAACATTTTAATCACGGACATACGGACATACGGACATGCATACGACGGAGCCCATTTTATAGTCCCCTCCAAAACTTCGTTCGGCGGGGACAAAATACATATATATAGATTCTCTTAAATATATGGAAATAAAACATTTAATGCCATAACAAATATAGATGGTATAAATATGCCTTGTTCGTTTTGTATTCAGAGGCATAGTTCTAGGTCTGGATGGTTCCCCTTTTTTCAAATTCTGCACTATTATCATTTTTGCCAAAAAAGGCCAAAATCCGCGTGTTTCAATGTGTAACAACGCCAATATTGTGGCATAGGTTGACCTAAATCACAGATTACCAAAAATGGAACACTAAAAAAACGACCCTAGATTTTGATATGCTCTATACAGCATGTCATTTCTTACCTGTTACTGATATGGATTTACGAGTAACTGGGAACCGAAAATCACGATTATCGCCGAAAGTTGAACACAAGAAAATCAACATTTTGTCCAATATTGTCCCGTTTCGCTACAAATATACCTGATTCCAAAACACAGGCGTTTCATCTCTTTTTTATTCTTCACACTGCTTCTGCACCAGTCAAATTACTTCACTGGAACTTATGGAATCACAATTCAACAAATTATGAGCTCAAAAAAATCTTGAAATTAAAAATCCCAGTCTGTTTGCAAAAAGCATCTCACTCGGGCAACCATTTTAACAATTGCATACAATACCAGGGCCGTCATCGAATCGATGCATCAACGCGTTTTCTGATTCGCTCATAACAACGCGCTCAAGCCGAATAGCACAGACGGATTGCGTAATACGCGAAATTTCCCGCCCTTTTGCAGTTACAGCCGCCGCGTGTGATTGTTTTTGGTCAAAATGCGTAACATATGTAAAAGTAAATGAACAAAATATGAGGAAACAAGGCGAACTCGGATTTACGCGATGCGTAAAATATGTGTCCCCCCCGAATGTCGCATCACTAACATGCAAAAATGCAACTGCCATGTATGAATGTACACTACGAATCCCAAAAAATGTTACCTATTTGCTGAAATGACTCAAGAATCTTAAAATTAACGGGCAAAACTCCCTTAAAATGTCACTAATTTATACAACTATATACTTTATTCAATTGGGCAACACTATTTTTGAAAAATCATGTACCACATTTTAATTTGGGTCCTGTACTGGGTCTGCAATGGGCTGAAACACTGAAATTTTGTACGTAATTTACACATTTTCCAAGAAATTAACCAGGCTGGCAACCCAAAAGACTGATCCACGTGCTGCAACCAGAACCACAGAACTAAAAAAACTTTCAATGAAAACATGGTTTTGCATATATGTTATACCTTTGTTTTGGTAACTTTGCCTACCACCTCGCAATTCCACTGATATTTGCAATTAATTAGCTCTTGCATATTTAATTTGCCCGAAATTGCCCCAAATCTAATCAGGTGCAAGACTCCTCAGTCCGCTTCTTCCACAATTTAGATCATTATACACCTTACAAACTCCAGAAAACTTGTACACATGACTTGCGGGAAAATTTTCATAATTAATCAAATTAATACTTGAATTAGCATATTTATACCAACTCTAATCAGGTCGAGTACCCATCACCCCGCTTCTTTCCACCAAGTTATTCATCGTAAGTGCATACAGAACTCCAGATAAATCATACCAATATGGCCAAATGTTGACATTTTCTGTGTAATATTGACCTTTTTTTCTTTTGACCTTTTCCCCTACCGCCGACAGACACAGGGGAGAACCCTGGGGGAATGAATTCAATGGTAAGTCGGGGATTTTTCCCTTCTACATATACCAAATTTTTGGCTACTCTAAGCTCATCCGAAAAAAAGATATGGCCAAAAGGTTCCAGGGTTAACATTTTTATCAGGAATACAGGTCCAGGTTAACATTTTTATCACTGACATACTTAGCATACTGACAGACCCATGGACTACCCTGGGGGAATGAATTACGTGGTGAGTAGGGGATTTTCCCTTCTACAATATAGCGCAAATTTTGGCTACTCTGCCCATCCAGAAAAAAGATATGCCAAAACGTTCCAGGGTTAACATTTTTATCACGGACACTACAAGTCAGGGTTAACATTTTTATCACGGACATACGAGATCGGACATGCATACGGACTGAGCCCATTTTATAGTCCCCTCCTCCCGAACTTCGTTCGCGGGGACAAAAATAAATATATAGAGATTCTCTTAAAATATTGGAAAAAACATGGTAATGCCATTAACATTAGAAAAAAAATAAAAACTGCCATTTGACGCAAGTTGCTGACTTAACAGCCCCCTTAATGACTTTAAAGCGCTCCCCAAACGGAAACTCACTGTGCGCTACAACAATATGTAAAATCAACACAGATATGACAGATGAAAGTGCATCAAACATTGTCAAACAAGCATGCGTCTACAGTTCAATGCATAAATGCATTTCTTAAACAATATGTTAAAGATGAGTTAAAACAGCATAAAGTTGTTTGCAGTTTTAACATGGTCCAGGAGATTGTTCAGATATTTTGGAGCACATGTAACAAAGGCACAATCGCCGAATGAGTGTGAGTCTTGGAACCTGAAGGGAGATTAGGTTGGCCTGAGTGGAGACCACAGCGAATAGGTTTGTGTGGACGGAGGAGTCCTGTATGCTGGAGGGAGTCCATGAACGGAATTGAACACAAAATGGGCTCTAGAATTCCTTAATTTCCATAACGTTGCTCAATTTTAACGCAATGTAAATCAATAGGCAAGATGTTATTTGGGGACTTTTTGTTATTGTACGAGCAGCATTGTTCTGAAGAATTCTGATTTTGTGGAATACCAGATAACATGAGTTTGCAACATGTCCAAGCGGATTAACCAGCGCGCAGCGAATGTGAATGAGTTTGGTAGCTTCTTTTGTGAGATATTTCCGGATCATGCCAATGTTGCAAATGATGATAACCTGCTCTAAGAATTGAAGATATTCGAGATTTCATTGACATTTCTGAGTCAAGGAGGACCCCGAGGTTGCGGGCCTCAGAAGAAGAAACAATACGAGAATTTGATGTTTGACGTTTTGTACCAAAAATTAGGAATTCAGTCTTGCTATCATTAAAGGAGATCATCACGCTACGCTTTGCTTATTGTTCTCACTGGGTTGATGGGAGCAGCCATGTTGCCAACAAATAAAGCAGGTGCACAATGGAATGTTAGAATTTTAGCGGATTATATGGCGTGTCTCACAAAATGTCACTGTATTCTAAGTTTTTAAAAAGCGGGACTAAATGTCAACCGAAACGTTATTCAGCGTGTAATGCTCGAGTAGAGCCATTCATATTAGAGTCCCTCAATTCCACATGCTATACAATCACTTGAAATTCCCCGCGTAAAATCAATTGAGACCTTCAATGGAATGACACTATTTTGCTATCTGGCCAGCTAAACGGTGATGTGGGACAGGTGGGACTTCAATTGACTCTACTCTTCATTGGAAAATCTTCACATCTGAAGTAAGGAGGCCAACTCGTTATTTGTATTGAGGTTAATCTGTGAAGTAGTTATTTCTTTATTGGAATATAATCACTGCAGATACGCGTCGATTCAAGGCATGCAAACCTATTAGACATGTTAGATACTCAAAAGTAAATTACTTTGTTTTGACAATCATCATGGGACAAACTATAGACATGACGTAGCAGTGGCCGCGAGATGGCCAAAACGTCACTATGGCCGTGAGATTATTGGTAACATGGATGCGCCCATCAGTTCCCGATTTCATTTTTGTCTTCTAATAAGCTAATTAATTTTTGGTAATATCATCAATGTTGATAATCGTTTCAACATAATTTATCACATATGTAAACTAAAAAATAGCGTGTTATGTCCCTTTAAGTTTCAGAAAGTTTTCACACATCCATAACCTAACTTTTTCAATGCAGGCTTCAATACGTTGGAGGTTATGTGATGAATCCGATGGTTTAAACGTGATCTGGGTGCCGTCAGCATATAAATGATAACAAAGATTGTGTTTTAGACGGTGTGTCCAATGGGATATGTGTAAATGGTAAACCACTGTGGCCCTAGTTCAGATCCCTGTGGGAGGCCGAAGTTCAAAAACATCTGGCGGTGACATTGATTACCAAACACAACACGCTGGGATCTGTCACTAAGGTAGGATTTTGCCCAGGACATAGCAGTACCATTTAAATCAATAAAACTATTTTTTCATGGGGATTTTGTGGTCAACAGTATCAAAAGCTGCTGATAAGTCCAGCAAAATTAAAGCATGCACACACTTTGCCGTCATCTAAGGAATATAAGATGTCACTTTGAACGCGTAGCAGTGCAGACTCGATGCTGTGGTTCTTTCTGTATGCTGATTGGTAGCATTCACGTAGATTGTTTTTCCTGGAAGTCGGATATTCTGATGAAGACAACTTTTTCGATGAGTTTTGAAATCCAGGGCAATTTTGAAACAGGACGATAGTTCTTTAATATCTCAACATCAAGACCTGTCTTTTTAAATAGTGGTTTAACGTGAACCGTTTTCAAGTTAGCAGGGACATATCCCGATTGTAAAGAAATGTTAATTAATTGCGTAAGAACTGGCACAGTGGACTCTTGAAAGCCTTGTGAGGATGCGATCAAGAGAACACGACACACTTGGCGAATTCAAGATAATTTTCTTGCCTTCATCATCAGATGTTGGGGTGAAATTATCCAGGATGAAAGTTGCAGGCAATTCAGTAAATACGGAGTATGGTCTGGATTTTATCGATGAAGAAAATCTGTTGGCAAGTGACTCATCAGATGTAGAAGATGGAAGAGTATCCTCTATGTGATGGAGTGGCTTGTCTACAGTCTTGAAAATATGTTTCTGATCAGTGGCACCCTGAGAAATATGTGGTTTTGGCCAATTGACCAATTGGCGCTGTTCACAATAAAGCTGGCGGTCAATTTCAAGCACAACAACATCATTTCCTTTCATGTTGCCGTCTCTTATGTTTCGCTTCACTAAGAGAGTCATAACAGGGACAGCTGGGTCTGATTCTGACGGTCCATATCTTAGCAGGTTCGGGATCATTCAATGGTGTTGTACTGTTCTCCCGGGACTGTTCTACAAGGTCAAAATGGTCTGTTAAACTGGAAAAGTTTCAGAAACAGATCCGAGTTGTAAATGTCATCAGGATTCGACATCGATACCTTTGAAATGGCGTGTTGAGATTGTCTTCTTTGATGCAGGTGGCCGCTTCATATTAAGTTCACATGCAATAACTGTATGATCAGATATATATATTAAGAACATTGTCACCATCACGTGAAATATTTACGTTAATTGTGGACTAAGTCCATTGTGATATGTTCGGAAGAGACTGATTAATCAAGTAGTGTGGCGATATACACCCGAGATATCATAAATAACTGTAAGAATCACTCCATAAAAAGTGGTAACAATATTTTATTCCAACTTAATGAGCAACAGTGCATATGTTTATTCAATGATGATCATGAAAAATACATGAGCCACCGAAGCGGCAAACAACATTACATGATAAAGTTGATAAAGTTTTCATCTTGAGAGAATGGCCTCTATTCCAACACCACGTCTGTAAAGTTTCACGCCGATATTTCCAACCCGTTTTGACGTGATGGCTAAAAAATTTGGATTTTTTTAATCCCCATAAGTATTGGTTAAATTATATTAATCGCCAAAATGGGTCACATTTGCACTCATACTATTCCAAACCAACATCCTTAAGCCCTAAAGATTTCACAAGGTAATGACAAGTAGTAGCGTTATTCAGGTACCAATATATGAACCACTCAACGTCATTTCGGATCCCTTGAACAACACCCTGGATATGCACTTTGGGCGCATTTATAAAAACCACCTGTATTTTCGTATCTAGCAACATTTTGGTCTATAAACCGCTTCAAACAAAGTGAACACCACCATTTCCCATCTGCATAACGAGAGGGCCGCCGATAATGTGTTTTTTGTAGCTGTATTTGTATGAAAAGGATAATATATGGGGCCTACGGGTATATATCGAGGTTGACATCAAAGAACTAATACTCACACTAGGAAATATTAAAGAGACACTGGCACAATTCGAAAAATAGTGCGCCCCGCCCCTCAAAATTTTTTCAAATCGTATGTTTGCATGTTGTAAGGCTATTATATACAAAAGCCCTCACCCGAATGATTAAGACCAATGAGCTTCCTTATGGGTAAACAGAACGATTTTTTATAATTTAACCGTCGCCGCGATTTTAAATTCAGCCGACGACGAAATGGCGTTAACACAAGAACAACACCCCCACACGCCGGATGCATGTTTCCCACACTATGCACACTGTTTGATCGGCTATAACCTTTGTGGTTTTAAATATCAGTGAGTACGATCAAATATTCATGTAATAATACAACATTTTATTGATAAGTTATGAAAACTAAAAGTTGGCCTAGAAATTACCTGGATTCTTTATCTCATATCAATGTCCCCCTATCTGTTTTGGGTATGTTATTTTTTATTTGAAAATATATTCTTCTTCCATTGGCCTAGACTATCATTTGAAGTCAAATTCAATAAATTTCATATTTTGTGAAAATGTGTGCCATGCCGCTTTTAAAAGAATGTTCTTTAATTCTGCTGTGCATAATTCAAAATTGTTCGTTGTTTACTAAAGTTATATAATGTTTGCTTCCGTAACCATCTAGAGGATCTTTACCATATGTTACAATTTTGAGTAATGAATAGATTGCTTCTATAGTAGAAAATATTAACATCACATTTCTCAAAAGCAGTATTAGTTTACAGCAGAATTAAAGAAATTCTTTAATATTCTTTCTTTTAGTGTTGAGTTACGTTCTTCTGATTCTCACCCACGATATATATTTAATGGCTGTTTACGCTTTATCTATTTCACAGACAGATCCCTGGAATTCATTCATTCAACCGATGACAAGGGTGCCATTTCCTCGTGAACCTGTTTTGCCGGGTTTTGATAGCCAATTTGGTGTTATCAGTGAACGTATTTGTAAATGGAAAGAATGCAGAAACCGTGACAGTCAAGATGCACAGAATTGATTGACTCAGGAACACATCGTACTTATCACCATGGTGGATACAGACCATTTGAATGCAGATACTGTAAAAGATATTTACATCCCTTGATAGATTAATGCAGCATGCTAGGAGGCATTACAAAAATTTCATATCGTTAGAAAGAAACAAGAAGCCAAACGAAATGCTGCAGAAAAGGACATACAAGTTGGGCATACACTGAACACCAGAATGCTTCACAAAACAATGCACAAGAAGTAGTCCCCGTCATCAGATCGACTCCACCAAGAAGTTCCCCACCAATCAAATATTTCCCCACCAATGCAGTATTGTCAAAAATTCGTTTGCATACCCGGTCATCCTAATATCACACAACGGAAAACCAACATCATTTTGAATATGTTCATTATTGCCCTTGCACAAAGAGTAGGGGGCATACTCTTATATCCCATATTCGGACTCATAGCAAGGAAAAAATCTATCATTGTCAATATTGTCAAAAATCCTTTGCCGAAATGGTAATCTTAAAAACGCGCCACAATTCAGACATCCCCAAAGGAAAAACCATATCAGTGTGAATATTGTTCGAAATACTTCGCACGAAATAATACTCTTAAGGCCCACTTTCGTACTCACACCAAGGAAAAACCCTATCAGTGTGTATATAGTAAGAAATGTTTTGCTCGAAATAGTGTTCTTAAACTCCACATTCGGACCCACACAAATGAAAAACCCTATCAGTGTAAATATTGTCAGAAATGCTTTGCACGAAATAGTAATCTTAATGTCCATATCCTGACTCATACAAAAGAAAAACCATATCAGTGTGAATATTGTCAAAAATCATTTGCAGAAAATAGTACTCTTAGACGCCACATTCGGACTCACACAAAGGAACAACCTTATCAGTGTGAATATTGTCAGAAACGCTTTGTACGGAAGAGTGATCTTAAACTCCACATCCGGATTCACACAAAGGAACAACCCTATCAGTGTGAATATTGTCAGAAACGCTTTGCACAAAATAGGTATCTTAAACGCCACTTTCTGACAAGTCCTTGTCAAAGGCAGCTCAGAATTTTCCCCACCAACCGCGACAGTGTCGAGCACGAGACCGAGAGAAACCAGGCGTTTTTGCGCAGGTAGGCAAACCTCTGTGCAAGCATGTGTCAATCAAACTATACGTCATTGCCGTAAAGACGAAATATGCGCCCTAAATAATTGCTTGTGCAAACTTTTTTCGCCAATCAAAACATCTTTTATACGCCAGGTAGATAATGTCTCCAGACTGTGGTATTACATTTTGTTCGCCATAATGCATACACACACCACCTATATACACTGGATTCAATCAATGTCGTCATCATTGTCCAAACATTTTCCAGGATAGTTAAAGGTCCCAGGAAATGCAAATAGAATTGACGTGGTTTGTGTCATGTCTACAAGGAGGGCCCAGAAAGCATTCAAAAATTGGGTTGGTGATGACATGATGACATCATTTGTGGTACCGTTGATTTATCAAAGAGTAATAGAAAATTCCAGGTGACTTGTGGTGCAAATAATATTCATGACACTGACCGATAATCAATAGTTTCACAAAATGATGCCACTGGTAATGTATTCTTTTTTCTGGCCCTGTTTATTGCAATGGAATGTCCCACAAAGATTTGGAGTAGATTTATTATCTCATTTCCTGGGACCTTTAAAGCAATATTAGCACATATTTTGAAGAGCGCCCCCAATTTTCAAAATTTGATATTTTTGCACAGTTACGTTGGTAATTGTCTAGGAAACTATACCTGCGAACGAGAATGCTAAAAAATTCGTATTTATCACAAAATAAGCGATTTTTAATTAGAATTGGGATCCCAGATTGGACTTAACGGCAGAGCTGGAAATGCTACGTTCATGTCCGTCCATGATGAAATAGTGCCACCTCGAGAAAATAACCTAGCTAACTTGGCTTGCCTGAACTATTAAAACAACTAATGGATGAGCGTAGACACGTACATGGCGCTATTTCCCGGGTATTTCTTATTGGAAGGCCGTTTCCAGCAGCCGTTGTATTATTATCGGGGATCCCCGATAATAATTTTTCTAGTACAAAATTACTTCGTTTGTGACACATAGACATTTTCGAGCTTAACCAGTCACAGGTATAGTTTACTAGCCAGTTACCAATGCAATCGTGTAAAAATCTCCAAATTTTTGAAAAATTGGGGGCGCTCTTCAAAAAAATTGTGCTAGTATTGCTTTAAAGATTTATCACAGAAAGCAAAGAAAAACCAGAAAAGATGAGAAAATCAGCTTCCTTATGGGTAAACAGAACGATTTTATAATTAAGCGTCGCCGCCGACGTTAAATTCATCAGACGACGAAACATGGCGTTAACCAAAACCCGCACTCCGTATGCATGTTTCTCACGCCCCCTAAAATGCAAACTGTGTTTGACGGGTCTATAACCTTTGTGGTTTTATCATAATTGATACGAGTCATGTAATATCATGTAATATATATTTTGTTGATTAAAGTTATGGAAACTTAAAAGTTGGCCTTCCTAATTACCTGGATGTCTTATCCTCTACAATGTCCCTATCTGCTTTGGTAGCTATTTTATGTGTAAAATATATCTCTGTTCTTCCAATGGCTAGACTATCATTTGAGAGCAATTGAAGAAATTTTCTATTTTGTGAAAATGTGCCAGTGGCGCTTTAACTCAAAATTACTGACGTTTAAGATTCTCCGTAGAAACTTGCTTAACAATACTTCCATATGGGTTATGTCCTCAAAACCCCAAATCTCGCACCCATAAAGAGAAATTGGCAAACACAAGGCTTAGTGAAAGACTATGCACATATCAGTTGGGAGATGTAAGTTTCTGCTTTCACTGATCTTCTACACACCGGATCGGCAATCGTATATGGGGAAATGTATGAATGTTTTGGTTTTATTTTTTTTCCATATCACGTTTGACACCAATGTTTTCCAATACAGAATTCATGAGAATCTGAAAACATGGGTGGGTCATTTTTTAAAACGGGTTGGGTGTTTCATAAGGGGCACATTTGTACATGGGTAACAATAAACGTGGTTAAAAAATTTTTTTCAATTTATACCAATCTGTTCGGTTGCTCATTAAGGTTTCTAAAAAGGTATATTTTTGCTCCATATTAGCGACCTATTGTTTTTAGTGCAATAGGCTCTAGAAAGTTCAAGGTTTTTCCCCATTATTTATAGAATGGTCCGATTTATTGAAACTGGTTTTAAATCGTTCATTGGGGTGAAGGGGAGATGGGAAGATGGGGAGGGTATGAATGAATGAGGGTAAGGGATATGTGAGGTGGTTCCTCCTCCCTCCCTCCCCCCGTTTCTCTGCTCATTCTTTTCTTTCCCCTTTCAAAGTGAGACTTTTAAGATATGACTAATGGTCTCCCATAGACCCTGTGGACCACGGCCATATTTTCCCACTTAATTTTATCAAAAATCATGACAGCCGCGACCTTTATATTTTCGGCTTCCGTACAGGTAAGACGACAATTTGGCACCATTTTTACAACAACCGTGAATCTGAAAGTTTTACCCCCAGTGTGAGCTTGAACCCGTTTTGCCTTGTACCTCTTGTACTAAACCCTCAGGTAGGCACTATACCTTCTGGTATCCTTGCAAGGTACTGACACGATGGTATACTTAAAACACATTTGCTCCATTTTACGAAGTTTGACCCCTGTATAAACCTTGCGCCCTAGAATTTCATCCAAGAAACACATTTAAAAATGACACCCCATGATTTTTTGGAAGCCTCATGACCGGTGATGAAACAGGAAGTTGCACAGCGTCCCATTTGCTTACCCTAAACATTTACTCGGTTGCACGGTTGTCTCTGGATGAGTATCATGCTGCCTTTATAAAGTAATTTCCTGGTCAATATCTGAAAAAATATCAAGCGTTTGCAATGTGTCTGTAATATTGCCCGTTTTTTTCCCTGCAATTAACTTGTGAGTAGAAGTAACAAAGTGTAATTCTATAGGCAATGTTGCGACCGATACTGTGGGTATACTGGGGACTGGTACATGTCGTAGCCTATACACTGTACATAATATACTCTATACCCTTGCATTGCCACTGTATTATAGTGCTGTGCTCTAAAATGCTATAATTCCCATAATAGTACGGCGCGCGAATACTTCTAGTTCACTACAATAGTATTTGATTCATGAATGTTTTCGCGGGACAACAACATTACATGTAAAAATTGATCACAAGCCAAGGGATAATCTTGTGATTTTTACATTATCCCAAAACAGTGGTCACTAAACCTAGCCTTATAATCCATGTCAAGGTACCAATTTCAGTTCCAATTTGATTTCCAATTGATTTGAAACAAGATGTTTTTGGCAGTATACTGACCACAATGACTGCAGTGCATACTTATTTTTCAAGGTGGAGTGAGATTTTATCCTCCGATGGGGGGGGGGGGGGGGGGGGGGTCGAGTGTGAAATTGACCCCTAAAAGGCCAACAATCCAATTTCATTGAAAATAACCCCTATTGGTGAAAAATACTAGTTTTCAGGTTTTTTTTTTTAAAAGGGGACACTTTTCCAGTAAATTACCTGTTCTCAATACGCGATAAAATACCTTTTAAAATCACCCATATGACCTCATAAGGTTAAGGGAAAGAGTGAAAGGGACATGATAGAGGGTGGAAAATTGATATTTTTCACTTTGTACTCCAAAACATCACTTTACACCTGTTTAATAACAAAAATAATTTCCCATATGTAGCCCCAACCCGCATGGAATTAAGATACTCCTAGCTTTTATCACGTTTTTTGGTAAACTTTTCCCCATTGCTTATATTACGTAACTTGACGTAACCTATCTGGGGCAGTTGGTACTCAGTCTAGAATTGAAGTCACCATCAAACATATTGTCCTTTAATAGCGTCGAGCAATTATGAACCCAAAATGAGCCTAATTAATGCCTCTTAAATTGGCCTAATAAACCTAATTAATTTTAACCAAAAATGTGCAAAATTTAAGAGAACTATTTCTTGCATTTGGTGAGAAGTTTACAAGCTAGCAGTCTGAAATTTTATGGTTTCCCCTTAAACTCTTTCCAACACACTAGAAGGAGTGCGTTGTGAAATGTTAATGGCCTGAACACTGGTAACTGAAAGTGTCTGATTTTAGGCAAAAGGTCTGAATCTGAAAAGGCTTGTATGAATGGGGAATTAGCTAGTCTGACTCAGAGATTTCAAAATATTATTTTTGTTGTGTAATAATGAAAAATTGTCACCTAGACATAGAGATAACCTAAATGCACAATTCGAATTTGAGATGAATCGATTTTCGTTTGGGAGAACAGTAAACATTATGTGTAGTATTAATACGTCCCCATGATACTGTGTATAACAAAATGCCGGATCCGGAAATTGTCTAACAAGTTTTGATTTTTTCTATATGAAGGACTCGATTTCACTGAGCCACTTCACACATGATGTAGTATATGGACAAGTATTATGTAACCTGCAAAAAACACGACTTTTTTGTGGAAGTGGGTCGGCCCTCTCAGGAAATTCGCTGAGTCGGCCTTTAAATTCAGCTCTCCCTAACATTCAGACAGTTTGCCCACCCAAAGTTAATTGCGTTTGGCCACCCGGAACAAAATCAATAAATTACAAGAGCCAATGATAAACAACATTTAAGTGCTGCCTATTGATTTACACAAACCTCAAGTATGGTAACTACTTTGTCCTATTGGTGCCAAACCCAATCTATAATCCCGTTGAGTCAGTTGATTGCTTTTCATACAATGCAGATTTTGGGAGCACGTGTCTAATTGGTGTCTGAATTTTGTTCTGACTTTGTCTGAAATTGTAGAAGTAACAATCGATATCCTCAATTGTTGTAGTACTAAAATTCCGACCATTGCCCAAATTCGACGTTTTCAGTTACCAGTGTAATTTGCATATTGTTGAAAACTGAGCATATTTGAGATTTTTTATTATCTTTGCATTTTGTAGTAGTTACAGTGCTCTCAAATCTGAATTTTCATGCGTTCTTCTTCGTACCTGTACAAACACAACTTGGTACAGAATGAGGTGAAAATTTATTTCATTACCAATGTACATATTTTTTATCAAATGCGCAAAAGTATATAAGGCTGTTTAACCCCCATTTTCAAGCATCATTGTCCCCCCAAAGATCCATATTTTTAAAAGGTTTGCCCTCCCACCCAAAGGCCCTATTTTTGGAGAATTTTGACACTTGACACCAAATAACCCTACTTTGGAAAAATTTCGACCTTTTTTTTATAATTTAGCATATTTTTTGTCAAATACCACCGTATGATGGGCAATTGTGGCTGCCGCACCCAAGACCGAATTGCCTTCCGGTTTGAAATCGCTATCCTTACACCCCTATGGATTTCCTGTTTGGATGCCCCCCCCCCCCCCCCCCCCCGTGAAATTAACTAAGGGCAGGGTCCCCCCATTATTTGGCGCCAGGGGAATGCAGAGGAATTGAGGGTGAATACGAAAAAATGTAAGCGAGAGTGCAACATGAATTTTTTCATCAAGAAGGTCGAGAGGACCAAGAGCTTTCACTTTAATTTTTTTTTACCGGAAGCGATGAGGAATGCGACCTTTCCTCGCCAAAAAAAAGTTTAAATCCCCATTGCTCCTGGTGTAAATAATGCATGCCCCGTCCCCTAATGTAATTAATAAGCCTACCCTCAAGAAGCAATTGAGGGACTGCTATAAGGACAGAACATAAGGTCCTAAATCAACAAATGTAAAATTTCGGCAGATTTATATTGGAAATGCATTTGGTTTTATAAATGCTTCCGTCATCCTACATCGAAGCCCATACCTCGCTCGAAAGCGGCCTTTCCTCCCCACAATAGCGGCACAATCGGATAATTTTAATGTCATATAGCATTATTATCATCAATTGCACTGATACAAGCTTTATATTTTGCGATCTTTACATCACAACTGTCATTAAAGTACAGCGCCGCCCCGTGAGCGCCACTGCCGCAATTATAGTTGCATTTCAAGCATCAAGTTTGGCGTGCAAGCTGGTTTCTGGTGGCACTTTACGCTTACTCATATTAGTCTTCTTTTCCGGAGCGCTGTGATGATCAAATGTTTTGTAAAAAATACAAATTCTTTGATCAATAATTTGATCCAGCATATCTTGTTGATTTTCTGAAATATTTTCGTTGTTGAGAAAAAAAAATCGCGAATTGGTCAAAAATCCATAACTCAACCACACATCCTGATTCACAATCAACAACACCCATCTAGCTGTCACAGAACTTCCAAACTCACACTCTGAAGGCCTGTAACCGGTCACAACGCACGGATTTACACATTTCGTCGGTCACCGTTATTCAACTTAAATTCTAAACTCATCAAAGTTGTTCGCAGCCGCGTGGTCTATGTTTACCATGGCCCCCCGTTTTTTTTCAATGGGGCGTTGAAAGGGTGACGAAAACGTCTCATTTTGTGAGATGACTTTCAAGGTATCTCACGGATAGCTGTACCAACCTACTCTATTTTTTCGATTCCGTTTTATAATGTTAGAGGGAAATATGCTGCAACCATTATTGGGAATGACATTGGATTAGCATTATTTTGAATTAAATTGATGATTTGCTGTAGAAATTGTTTGTTTCTCTCGCACCAACTCACACCACGGTCATCAGTAATCGGTCACCGCTGACGTCATAGTTCACTGAACTGCCTACGGTCTGTCTCAAAACGGTTTCCCAAGAGTGTCTATTATCCTCGAGTGGGGGAGGGGCACTTGTATTCCAATGTGGGTATCATGCTCGTGTCAAAAACGCGTAATTAGTGTCGTTTTTTTTTTAGATCAGGCGATGTACGTCGCGTACATTGTTTAGGGTATCAAAATCGTCAAAAAATCAAAATAAGGGTGTGCTTCACGTCGAAAAATACGTTTTTAGGGGGTGGATATTTTGAGTACTTGTAAAAAATAACATTAAGCTGCTGGGTTGAAATAGTGGGGTTTTGTTCCCGATTTTCTTCGGATTTCACAAAGTAATTCCTCCCCGGTGATTTTAACCGTTTTCATCCTTATTTTAGCTTATTTCCCTCTCTACGTCGCGCCGTCTCCTACATAATAGCCCTTTATCATTTCATTTTTTTCATTCAATTTTCGCTGTTTAATTATACTAAGAATGATTTCTTAGATGAAGGCCTGTGGTGCGTAGCACTGATCTTTTATACAATGGATTGGAACCATGGGCTTCGTAAATTGAGCCCTGACGCCAAATTGGTCATCCAAAAAGAGCCAAGCAGGTGGTTACGAGCCGGCCAGTTATACAAATTTGTCCCATTAAATGTGGGATAAGCACATATACACAGACTACAGACATCGAAAAGCCACTATCATGAGCTCATCGTACCTTTGCGCGTATGGGATGGCATTTCCTCTAAAACTGTCACCCGGGATACAACTTCTGGTTTAAACAGTTGTCTCTGGCATGCTATTGTGTTCGGTAGACCAGATTGTCCCGCCCGTTGGCGCCATTCATCCTACAATTACTGTTGTGTATCCCAATCCATTGTATATAATCCAGTGGTGCGTAGAAAAAGAATTAGATGGTTTTTAATTTATTAATCAAAATCAAGGTCAAGGATATTTTACTCCGGTGTTTTACTTAGTTCAATGAAATGGCTGAAATGCTGACAACTTCAATTACGACCCCGAATAAGACCCCGTATTTCAAAGAAATAGGGACAACTTAAAAAGACTTGCATTTTGAATTAAATTGATGATTTCTGTAGAATGTGTTTGTTCTCTACGCACCAACTCACACACACGTTCAGTGCAGTAGATCGGTCACCGATTACGTAATAGGTAACTGAACTGCCTACTGTCATGTCTCAAAACTGGTTTCCAAGAGTGTCTATTGATCCCGAGGGGGGGGGGGGCACTTGTATTCCAAGGTGGATATCATGCTCGTGTACAAAAAACGCGTAATTAGGGTCGTTTTTTTTTAGATCAGGCGATGTACGCGCGTACATTGTTTAGGGTATCAAAATCGTCAAAAAATCAAATAAGGGTGTGCTTTTCACGTCGAAAAATACGTGTTTAGGGTGTGATATTTTGAGTACTTGTAAAAAATACATTAAGATGCTGGGGAAATAGTGGGTTTTGTTCCCGATTTTCTTCTGATTTCACAAAGTAGATTCCCCGAGTGATTTTAACCGTTTTCAGCCTTAGTTTAGCTTATTTTCTCTACGTCGTCGCCGTCTCCTACATATATAGCCTTTATCATTTCATTTTTTTTCATTTCATTTTCGCGTGTTAATTTATACTAAGAATGATTCGTTAGATGTAGGCCTGTGTGCGTAGCACTGATCTTTATACAATGGATTGGAAACCATGGGCTTCGTAATTGAGGCACTGACGGCCATATTGGTCATCCAAAAAGAGCCCAAGCAGGTGGTTAAGAGCCGGTCATTTATACAAAATTTGTTCCCATTGAAATGTGGATAAGCGACATATAACAGACTACAGAATCAAGCCAATTCAGTGAGCTCATCGTATTTGCGCGTATGGGATGGCATGTCTCTAAAACGTGCACCCGGGATACAACTTCTGTTAAACAGGTGTCTCTGGAATGCTATTGTGTTCGGTAGACCAAGATGTCCGCCCGTTGCTCCATTCATCTACAATTACTGTTGTGTAGCCAATCCATTGTATAGAGATCAGTGGTGCGTAGAAACAGAATTAGAGTGTGTCTTTAATTTATGTTAATCAAAATAAGGTCAAGGATATTTTACTCCGGGTTTTACTTAGTTCAAGGAAATGGCTGAATATGCAGGACAAACTTCAATTACGACACCCGATAAGACCCATTAATTTCAAAGAAATAGGGACAACTTTAAAAAGACTTGAATTTAAATGTAAAATGTAAATTTTAAATTTATTTGGCTAAAGATAATGCGCAAATTGACGCTTTTACACAAAGGAGTGAAATAAAAAACTTCAATGAAATCATGTGTAAAAATTTCCTTTATCAGGGCCAGTTAATAAGAGCCTATAGCCTGTTTTAAGGCACATTTTATAAACGTACTCGTTTATAGGGTTGCATAATGATGTCAAAATACTTGTTTAGGGTGTATTTTTAAACTATCATGCAAATGACTTGTTTAAGGTTTTAAAATTAAACCAAAACACTTGTTAAGGGTAGCAAAATCAAGCCCAAAGTACTTGTTTAGGATAGCAAAATCACCCGAAATACGTCCTTAGGGTGTTTTTCTTGCCAAGTGAAATACGCGCTTTATAGGTAATGTTTTGGGAGCCATACACGAGCCCTGTACCCGAGCCATGATACCACCTTGGAATAACAATCCCGTGGCGGATTTAAGACTGGAGGTCAAGCATTGTTAGCAGCTCTGACAAGTGCGCCCCCTCAAATATTGCTCTCCGCAGGGCCCCTCCGAAGCCCCATAGTTGGCACTAAAATTGCGACCTTACTTCGCTTTGCGATGCTAAAGGTGCCCCCACTTAAGCTTCTGACAGGGCCCTTTCCCCGTAAAAATTCCCGCCACGAAGTGCCCCCCCCCGCCCGCCCGGCCCACCTCCCCCCACCCCCCCTTTCTCTTCTCCCCTTTTTATTCCACTTCTCTTCTTTGTGTTTCTCCTTCTTTCCCCTCTCTCCCCCTCTAGTTCCTTTCCTTTTTTCTTTCCCTTCCCCCTTTTCTTCTTCTCTTGTTCTTCCTTTCTCTCTGTTTATTTCCTGGCTTTAAGCTCTTTATCACCTTCAGGGATAGGTGTGTGCGTCATCGCCCAAATTCATCGCGTACAACCATTGAATCGCGCATGATGAATTTAGCGACGTGCGTTCTCTTAAGCGTGTGCTGCGTGGCGCTTTGTAAACGGTTTAATAACAGCGAAATTTCTCATTGCCTGCCTCACTGCGTGCTCAAACGCGCAAGCACGGGCCCTTCTAGCGCCTTCGGCGCTATAGGATTTCTTTCTTTCTGTGTTTTCGGGTTAGATTTTTAAGGGGGTGAGAACACGCACTAAAAGTCCAGGCAAAAATCGGGATAACAATACATAGGCGCTATCTTGTTATACTATTTGACTTAAAACGTCCATTGGTGTATAATGAAAGCTGTGAATTTCTGAATTGCTATAAATAGGATATACGGTGAATTCAGTTATTTTTACAAAAACAAAAGTAGGAAACTACCGCTAATACCCCGGGGGACCTCACTTTCCAGGGATTTTCAATTTTTGAAGGGACCAATGTGTAGACTGCAAGGGCTGTAAAAAATATATATTAAACCCTTGCTTCATTCAATTAGATTACAATAAATCTGAAGAACATAAAAGGAGCTATATTTGATACTACAACACATACCAAATTTGAACCTGAAAATAACTGAGGATTATGCGCCTTGAAAAATGAAATAATTACATTTGTGACACATTCATGTACGACCCCCTTAAAGCAATACTTGGCACATTTTTTGAAGAGCGCCCCCCATTTTAAAAATTTGATATTTTTTTGCATATTTAGTTGGTAATTTGTCTAGGACCCTATACCTGACCTGCGAACGAGAAGGCTAAAAAATGCGTATTTATGAAGCACTAAATCAGCGATTTTGTAATTATAATTGGATCACCAGATTGGACTTAACTGGAGAGCTGGAAAGGCTACGTTTATGTCCGTTCCATGATAAATGTTGGCACCCCCCCTCACCCCGGCGGGCCATTTTGAAAACAGTGTCAAGAAAATGCCCTATAACTTGACTTGCCCGAACTATTAAAACAACTAATGGATGAGCCGTAGACCAGTACATGGCGCTATTTCCCGCCTATTTTCACATTGGAAGGGCTTTTCCAGCACCGTTGAATTATATCGGGGATCCCCGGATAATAATTATTCTAGTACAAAATTCCTTCGTTGTGCACAATAGACCAGTTTCTCGAGCTTAAAAAACCATTCACTGTATAGTTTACTAGCCCAGTTACCAATGCAGAGAAACCGTGTAAAAATCTCCAAATTTCTTTCAAAAAATTGGGGGGCGCCCTTCAAAAAAATGTGCTAATATTTGCTTTAAAAAACTGATGCATAGTTGTCGTGATGGCGCTATATATAGCCGAGTCCCTACAATGGAATGCGAAGTTCGTTACCGTCATGGTTACAAACGGCGAACACGTACCTCTATACTATGATGTTATAATTTATACAAGAGGGACCATCAATTTCGTTGGTATGCAGAACTGTTGTATTTTGGTGTGCCACTCCACCTCTATGGCCAATAGCCATTAAAATGTGGGGTAACTGGAGGCAAAGACCGACAGGCCGCTAAGTGTCACCCCCGAGTTGGATCTGGAGCTGACGGTTTGTGCTTGTAAAGTATGAAGTTTGGTTATATCTACTTTGCTTGAAATCAGTTTTGGTCAAGTACTTAAATTTGTTCATTGTCTGGTGTAGAGGGAATGTCTTGTAGCCACCCTTGACGTTAATTGACCCCCTAAACTCACGTGAAAAAAGAAACTGTAACGGCGCATGGCTCTCTACTCCATCCAACGTTCATTTCCTGACTCACCGTCCTTTGTTTATTATAAACAAGGTCCTTTATATGATACAAGTTAATTCGTCTAAATCGTGTGGGAAGAGAGTCATAGACTGTGCCGACTTGGTGCATGATTACCTGTTATAAATAGATCTGTGTGATTGACCGTTGCTATAAATCGATATAATCAATAGTTGCTTTGTTAGGTTCAAGGTAGTCCCAACAGTGACTCTTTTCTACTGTACAGGTGTCTAATAAGAGTCACAAATTTTGCCATAGACATCTAGTCATGAAATTGGCTTCAAACTTTTTATTGTTTATTATCCCAAATTTTGTTCACTGCGCGGTTCGCGAAGCTTACCTGGATGTTTTCCCTGTATGTATGGGCTACTCGGCGTAAAAACGATGACATTGACGAGAAAACTGTTCGAACGATTTTCCAGAACTCCATTTCACAGGAAAGTCAATTGGAGGTCACCGAGTCACACGCTTCCATTTCAGGTGGCGTTGTATCATCATCATGAATTTAGGATTTCTACATTTGAATAATACGGTTTCTTGGGTTTTCGTTTTTCCAATGAATAGGTGCACAAGTTCTTACTTTGTGTTTGGTTTGTGCTATTATTGTTTACTTGATTTCTATGTGTGATGTGGGGGATGGGATTTGAAATTTATCGAAAAAAATACATTTTGCAAAACCAATGAACGACTCCCACCAGGTGACTTGGCTATGTGGCCGACTACCCCCAGCTGAGATTAATAGAATGATGGCGCTCTTACACTGTGGCGTTTATAATAGGCCGGTGCCTTTTTTCAAACTCTTGAACAAGAGCAGGGGGGGGGTAGGACAATGCCATCCTAACAGCAACACCGAATTCAAATCGCATCACATCCGCGCGACTCGAGTGGCTAGAGTTTTTGCCTTTCAAATACTTATAATGGTAGGAGGCCGCTATTACGCGTATCGGACGGTTACACCATAACTCCTAAAGTCTAGGCCTGGTCACGATATTTAAATCTAAAATGACCGTTATTGGAAATTACCTCTTTTGCAGCGGGGTTAATTCCCACTACCCCCGACGGATTCTTGAAGTCATTTTATCCTTTATTTACATGATATTACAAGAATGTATTGAACTAGGGTTTAAGAGGAGATTTTTTTTTAATGAAACTGAGACAACAGCACAGGCTAACCCATAGTAATGCACGTTCAGCAGTTCCACAAATTACCGTTTTGGAAATCCCAAAGCCCAAATCGAGCAGGTCGTGTCCTACCCCCCCTGGAATCAATCAGAGGCATATTAGGATTTTTTTCATGAGAGCTCGAAAGGAGCCGCCACCTCCAAAATTCCAAACTCTAGTATCGAAACATCGGGCGTCCTTCCCCGCCCTGTCCTACGGACTCAGCCAAAGAACGTCCGGTTGATGTATTGACCACAACACCGGTGCTGTGACCTCAACTTCCTCTTAATCAAGGCCATCTTTTTTTTTGTGTAATCCGACAAATTCTGTTTAATTAACAGCTTAAAGCAGCCGACAGACGTCACATTTTTTCTTGAAGGTGATTGAACTCGTGTGGAACTTAAGTTAACAAAACAGTAAAAATTAGAGCACATTGAACAAGATAAGTTTGTCATTTCACGTAAGTGGAAGTCGATGCAAGTCTCTGGGGGTACCTTATTACAGAGTGTTAATACTATTGGGACTAGGTTCAAGGCAGAGGGTGTTTTGAATCAATCCATGGCATGATGCCTAGCAATTGCCTATACTGTACTGTACTAGCTAAAAACACATGTCAGTACTTAGGGATCAAAGTGTTAAAAAGTTTAAGAACCACAAGACATGTCATTCAATTCAAATTTCATGTTTAAACATTAATTTAAGAACCACAAGATATTCCCTAAGTACTAACGTTTTGTGGGCTAAAAATGAGCGTTAAAGGTCAGGATTTTTCTGTGTTCAGGAAATAGTATTTTTGTGGGAGCACATGACCCTATTGGTCATGAAAAGTTTCAAATATTATTTTTTGTAAAGGCCAAAACAAAATACACAAGCATTGGTTGTGGAGAAAAAGTTGGATGTTGACGTTTTTAACAATCTCGCATTGTTGTAGAAATTTAAAAGGCCTGCCATGTCAAGAATAGAACTTTAAATACTTCTAACTCAGGCATTGCCTGTTAAAACTCGAACGGTATATCCTTCCTTCTTGGTTAACAATTGGTTCAGTAGCAGATAACGCCTTCGGACATAAACAATTCGGACTTCGGTAGGAATTGCGTTAAAAAGACTAAGGTACTTAAAAGAATTGTGGGTCTGTGTCCCATGAAGTTGGGGTTTTTTCCTAAAATGGGGTAATTTGGAATATTGTAAATGTAGTGTTCCTTGCTTTTGTCCAAATGAATACATCACAGGTTATTTTTAATATCACCCATAAACAAGGTGTCAACTATCAAACAATGACGTCAACTTCACTCATGAAATTTTTGACATGTTTAATGGTGTGGTGTCCGCGCCCTGTTTTTTTGATTAAAAATGTGTGACTAAAAAATTGCAACATTTCAATGCATTCTAAAACTTTAAAATGTCTTCATAACAATGAAAAATGGAGAGCATACAATAATTCAGCTACAGGCCACCACGTTAACCTTGTTTGACACGAAATATGTCCATCCAATCTGGTGGATGCACTGGTGGAAAAATAATTTACCGACTCTACATGTGGTGTCCGCCTAAACATTTGCATGTAGTGTCGGTATTAGTAGCTTATAACTAGGAGGTATAAACATGATACTTTGACAAATTGTACTGGCATGTTATCCTTATATGTGTATAAGCAAATTTAATGACAAATAATGGGTGTTAGATGGGATATTCAAAATTTGCGAAAGAGAATATATGCAGTGGTCAACGGGGTGCCGTGCACATTTGTAGTGTCGGTATCTTTTAAGCAAAGACATTGCTCTTGCAGATTGATGTATTAAAATAAAAACACAATTCCAATGAAATATATTTTGATAGGGGTCTTATTTGGTAAATGACTGAGGGAATGTGACGATGTCAGAAAAAATATCTTTAAAGATAATTAAATGGTGTCCGCCTGAAGAGTCGGTATCTGATGCAACATGGTGGAAATTGACTGCTGTAATATTGATAAGATTAAGCTGTTTGAAATGTGATACTGCCCATTGAAAACCAAGTGGTTAGACAATTCTTTTAGCTATTGGCTTCTATATAGGGCTTTAATATAAAATATACTTAGCAGTTAATACCGACTCTACATGGACACCAGTTCCACTGTAGCATCAGTAATTTTTCACACATATGTAATAGGGCAAAATGTCACCCTGTAGTTGAAGTGTTCTTGGCTTTGCCACCATAAATTCATCAAGTTTTGCTGAAATTCACCTTTGGCAACAATAATACCAGCCCACTTTATGATTTGACTTAAAAAATTTTCAAATTTCAACAATGTCACACTTTGGACCGAACTTCACGGACATACCCACATATGAACTGCCTTTTAACTTACGTTGGTGTTTTCCCCCATTCAACAATGAGGTATAAGCAAACTTTGCTATTCTGACAAAACAAACCGATTAACATAAAGATTTGACAACTGGGAGAACTGGAGAAAAAGGAAATGAGAGTGACTTTCTAAAACAAAAGATTTATAATAGTGATAGCCGATAAAGGCCTACATTTTAACCGTAGGCCTATATCATATTATTATCGTAAAGTTAGTTACTTGCATACATTCGTTAACCTAAACCAGTACTATTGATTGTGTTGCGTGTTTCTGTGGGTGCGGATCACTGAGTGGGAGAAGAGAGTGTATCATTATAACAATGCCTTCATTATAATATCAAGGAACGTGAGTCAGGAATGAACGCTTTTGTCGACTCAATCCGGCTACACCCATCAAAATGGTGGTTATCGCTTTGCCCAGTGGCACCCTCTACCACACCAACAGTCTATATTAGTAAAGGACTTATAACCGTGATGAACGTTTTTTTAATTGGCGTACTCGCATCAACGGTAGAAGCACTTCGTATACAATAACCGTAGCAGTGCAAATGAGTGTAAAATGAATAGCCTCCGAAGCAAAGGTTTCGCAATATTCGCCCGTTTTTTCGATTAAATAAAATTTGTTTAATATAATATTTTTTGTGTTTTAAAATTTTTACTTAAGTACAATTCTTTTAACTCATAATAAGGCATAAAATTCATAATGATTAATTCTGAGATAAAATTCAGGGGAACGACCCTTCCACATATAATTGTATAGTTCCACAACATTACGACAGCGCAATACTAGCGCCATTATCGACAGGTGAAGAAATTGTAATGTATATTTGTTTATTTTCTACCTTTTTGCAAATCACTGTTGCTGATTTGTATTTAGACGTTTAGCAACAACTGGGTAGTAATTTTATTCTGAGTTGTAGTGTGAATTCAGTAAATTTGCGGCTACACGTTTTTAAAAGTACACTTTTCTTTCTCTGCAAACCTAAATAGAGCGGATCCATAACGAAACATCATTCATCATTCCGATTAAAGATGCGTCGATTGGCTCGTATATTTAGGGTTGCATTTGTGAACTAGTCTATATACATTTACTTCACCATGTTTGAATTCACTCAGTCCCTTAAATCGCTGTACCTACCTTGCAATATCTCAACTAAATGCTACCTCCCATACAGAAACTTGTGTCATATGTACTTCTTGTTTAAGCAATTCAGGTCATATCTTACATTGTCAATTTTCAAGTTGTAACTGAAGACCAAAACGGAGTAAATCCTGAGTGAAAGTTGTTAACCTCTTCAACGTGCAAGCCAACGAAAGCCATGTGATGACATGCACTTTGACCCATGAAGAGGTAAACAAGTTGGCAAGCTATTCGCGAGAATGAGTTTTTGCGATTTTTAAGATTGATGAACGTTTTTTTTTATTTGGTTTAATCTTTCTTGGGCAACAGAAAATAATTATACCTTATGAATTCAAAACACTCGCAATTTTTTAAAATTTTGCATTTAGCGCTCAGAAGAAAACCATAAAAAGTTGAAACATAAAACGTTGCAAACTTTCTCTTACAGTATGTGACTGTTTGTGTACATGTGTTTTAACTTCTTGTCCGATGAAACAACGTAGTTCTTCTTTAATCGTATTTATGTAGAGGTATTAATCAATGGAAAACAGTATTGCATGGATATTTAAAAAAAATGATAGTCCTAAAATAAACAAATTTATTATTCTTTTTCATTGAATACACACAGAATGAGAAGTTAAAACTGTTACGCGTATAAAATTTTGACATTGGTGTTGTCGGCTCCAAAGAGGTCACGAATCTATTCTGACCGCAGGTCAGCATGCAGTTTAATTTGTCAACAAACAAAATTTGTGTAGCACAAGATAAATTTGATCTTTTTTCACCTTTTTCGATGTTCTTTTTTTAATTCAAGCTGGCATATTGTTATAAACTGTCCGGTAAGTGTGAATTTGCATATATCAGTGGACATTTGTAATTGTCAAGTGAAGAAAGGGAAAAGGGAATATTAAAACATGTCAAAAAGGACTTCGCGTACCAAACACGGTGACGAATGATTTCAATGAGAGATTTCTGTGGTAGAGGGGTTATATCCCACTATCACAGGATTCGATCGTGTATCATCGGCAGTCGGGGGCCACTATAGTAAGTACTCCATTTGCCTTCCTCCGTGCAGTGATGTCCGTGCGAGATTTGATTGTCGCAACCAGTAAACCGCGAGCGCTGGCTTAAAACGAAGGCGTTTATACACGCGCGCACAAAGACCCGGCTTATCTTGACGCATGCATAAAGGCTGCGTCAAGGTTGTGACCATCACTGCACGGAGGTAAGAAATGCACTAATTATCGCTTGTCCCAGCGTGCACGGGAGTCCCTATTGAAAACGCCGGGGTGGGTGCGTAGCGCGTCCGATGCGGAAAAGCAAATTCAGAATCAGTACAAAACAGCCAAGTTAATTGAAAATCTTTTTACCTTTTTGTAGTCCTAATTATATTTATATTATATCAACGTTGGTTTTCTTGACGATTTTTCCCATTCATGGATAAAACTGATTATTTTGAGAACGTGATTTTTCTTAACCGTTAAAATCTCAATTTAAACATAACAGTCGCCCCACTAGATCCGTGAGTCGCCTTGAGTGTTTCCGTTTTATTTTCTTTAGAATAGGCACGAGCACGCTTTTTTTCGCTGATTACCATAGATTATCGCAACACACCGGAAGTCTGGAAGTGGGAGACTACTTGTGTTTAGCTTCAATTTTTTCGGTCACTCTCGTGCCCTTTTAGGGCCAACCATGGTTCACGGATGTAAAGCATGAGCTGTGCCCCGTTTGGTATTTTAAAAGAGTAATATGGATGCTAGACATCAAAGTTTTCATATCTACACGGATTTCGTGTCACCGAAGACTGTAAGTATAAATACCAAAACTCTTGACTTTGTAGCCACACAGTGAGCTACAGTGGAGTCCATGTTTTTTACGAACTACCGCTCAGGCTCTATTGGAGAGGAGAAAGTAGTGGGCTATCGTAGCGGAAAAGCAGAGCAACCTCGGGCTACCGTGCCACTTGCTGGTGCAGCCTTTATCATCGGTAGGGGGGTTAACAATGATCTTTCAAGTCAAGTTGGAAATGTATAATTGTTTTTTCTTGATTGAAAAATGATTATTTACTTAAAAAATGAGGGGTCACTTGGGTCAGTGGCAAAAATTGGCCAAGACTTGTTATATAGGGCGCTGCACCGGCAGGTCAATAGGTTATCTTGGCTAGACCTGCCTCCAAAACAACCAGCATGCAGAGAATACAAAGGAAGCACCTGTAGAAATAGCTGACTGTTCAGTGACCAGGCTTCTGCATTGTATTCTTCACATCCTTGATGATCTTGGAGGGCAAACAAAAGTCCATACAAAATTAATTCCTTCCGTGCAGGGCCCTATACAAATGTATGTTGCCAGATTTGTACACTTTATTTAACCTTTTTCAATTCTCTGGGATATGTCAAGTGCAAAAGTTGTCACATTTGATTGAAAATGATAAAATGTAAGCACAATTTTCTTTTCCTAAATATCAGTGACGCATCGCATGTACAACATGCAGCATTGACTCGAGCAAATAAATAGCACTGTTGATATCCAGTAAATCCGCTCGGTATGCAGAAGGATAAAGCACTACAAATTACTGTTCAACTGTAAAATAGGTAATAACATGGCTCTGTACATGTACTTCCAGATAAAAAGGATTTCAGGTGCTCATAACCAGATTAAGATTG
>JAMKCH010045694.1:0-12014 GCA_023653785.1 Ophioderma brevispina | reverse complement strand
TTTGACCCCAAAAAGGGGCCAAATGACCCAATTATGGTAAAAATCATAGAATGGTGCTGTATTTGATTCCATCTTAATTTTTAACAATGTAAAAGTTAGACTCATTTGCCCCACTATATAGCTGGAGATTGAAAAATTTGAATGTGGAATATGGGGTCAAATGACCCAGCAGACATGGCCAAAGGTAAAAATGACTTCCTTAAAAGGGGTTAAAAACAATGAAAATGGTATTGGTATGGCATAGTTCAATATGAAGGCGGAATGTCAATAAATTCAATGCCAATAAAAACTTATGTCCCTTTATTCTTGTCAGTGACATCCAAATTGAAAACTTTGGATAATAATGGGCAAAACTTACACCCATTTTGGTCAATATTTAACCATTAAGGCACGGTTTACATCTGCAGTCTTGCGCTGTTAAAAAGGTTTTTAAAAAAATTGTAAAATGCAAACAATATCATCTTTGTAACCAGGGGAGGGTGGGGGCTGACGCTCCCATTCAAAAAGCCCCATAACCACTAAAAGAGCTGGAAAAAGGTCAAAATAGATTTTGCGAGCGAACAAATGTAGGTTAAGCATTTGCGTTTTTTAAAAGGGTAAATGATTAGGTTTTTTTTGGCAAAATTTGCCCCCTTTGAATTTGGGGGACCCACAAATTTTCCCCTTTGTTCTTTTTGGGAAGTCCCCTTTTGAAAAAAAAAAAATCGCCCCTCTCCTAAATAGTGTTCCTTCAATGAAAAACTTTGACAGCCTAAAATGGTCAACCCAAATATTGGGTCTGTTAGAAAGGTATATTTGTCTAGGTTCAGACCTGTAGTTAAATTTAATATTAAACTTAAAATATTTAACTTGGATATTATGAGTGAAAAGTGCATAGTTACTATTTTTACACAGTATTCTAGGAAGCTTCATAAATCACGTTTTTAGCCCTCATATCAAAACTGGTTTGAAATGATTATGGGCACGATATTTAACAGATTGGTATTGGAGTCAAGGCGTTTCAATCAAGATGAAACTATTGAATGGACATTATATTGCCTCTTTTGGGTTGTATCTTGACCCAAAATGTCAATCAAATTTCGATTTTAATCCTACTACCACATGTTTAATGAATGAGGTTTCATTCGAGGAAAGTTTTAAAATGCATTTAAGGGAATGATTACCTTGCATTTTTAACTTTTACTGTCTCATTTTGGGTCAATTTGACCTTTTTTGTCATGTGAGCCCCAGATTCCAACATTCAAATTCTTCTGGAATCTACTGCTATTAGAGGGGGAACAGGAAATACTACTTGCATTTTAATATACAGCCTGAAATTTTAAAAAAAAATTAACCATTCTATGCTTATTACGTATTTGGGTGCAATTTTAAACCTTTTTTACCCTTTCTGGGGTCAACTTGACCCTAGATTCCAACATTCCAATTCTTCTTGATCTTCTGCTATAGAGTGTGGGAAATGAAATACTAGTTTAAGTTGGAATAAATACATCACCATTCCCGATTTTTACCTTATTTGGGTCAATTTTAAACCTTTTTTACCCTTTCTGGGGTCAGTTTGACCCAAATTCAACCTCCTAATTCTTCTTGAATCCACAGCTATAGATCAGGAAAATTAAATACTATTACATTTTAATATGAAGTTGAATAAATACATAACCATCTACGATTTTTTACCTTATTTGGGTCAATTTGACCTTTTTTGGTCCATAAAAAAAATTGCACACTTGCATTCTAACATCCACCCAGGGATGATTACCCACATATGTACCTAAACGATGGGAGAATGAAAATTTTCTACTCTTCCACCTACCCCTTGGTGCCCAAACCAAAACTGGTCCGGGCTGACGTAACTTACCTCATAGCAGACAAGGCAGTGCTCAAGTATCATCACAATCAACGGAACAGTCAAAGAGTTAAAGTTTACGGCAAACTATTTACTTAGTGGTTGACCCTAGCAACTAAATCCAAGTCGCGCCAGCAGGCATGATCTCTATCGTATGCCTAACATACACGCTATAAAAGTGACGCAAAAAATGTTGCCTCCATCATCACCAGTCAGTCAGGATAGACATTAAGCACTTAGCATTGTTTGCTTTATCAAAAACCTTGGGCGGACTACTGAGACATTTACTCCAGTCTGTGAGCGTGGAATGTTAAATGCGCAAAACTACGCAAGCTGCAGTCGTTAAGAAGTTAATGACCGAACTTGACAATCTGGGATTATAAATCTACAACGTCCACCCCTAGGGACTGTGCGATGAAAGACAAACCGTTAAAAAGCTTGCAAGGTTCCCCATCTGTGTGTAGATTATAGGGCATTTAACCATCTGCACCATGGTACGCAGAATTCACAGCAATCTTTCACACCCAAAAATTTATCTTTTAAGTATTACCGAACTGCCATCCAATCGTTAACTTGTCATTACGGTTTACCTTCATGCTACGGAACATGAAATGTGTCAGATTCAGCTCATTTTAAATTCACGTCATTTTCTCTCACTTTTCACAGTCGCGTCAAAAAAAGGAAAAGGAGGAGGAAAACATGACCATTTGGAAAATAATCTTCGCAACTTACGTGGAGGGCATGCAGTGGTGGCTGCTGTGTACTAAGTGCTCTAGCCTGATGGCAGGAAAGAAACCTTTCAATTGCAATCTAGGGGTTCTAGATCCAGGGGGAAATAGAAAAAGATTGAACACCACAAATCCGTTACAGGTGTAGAGTTATCTGTGTGAAAACACCTGGTATCATACGCGTGATGTCCGTTATAAGTATAGCCGTACTTTAAAAAAGTATGGGGACGGACCTGAAGGATCATTTGAAAAGCTAAAGATGATAGGATTTCTTTCCTTCTGTTTTCCTCACTGAAATAATCTTTAATTATTAGTGATGGAGCTTTCCTTTCAAAACAAACAAGAAAAGAACAAAACCGGAGATGATGTAGTATGTTAACTCAACTTACAGAGTTTGTTTACTACTAGAGAGATCAGAATCAAAACATTACAAATTGAAAAAGATGGTGTAAAACAACAGTATGATGCAGTGTAAAAGGGCTTAAACCCAAATGTAAATAAACCAAAGATTCTCATCTCTCTTTCTCATTTATATTCTTTCAGTATTAAGGTAGCTATTTCTAAGATGCATCTGTAAGCCTATTGAAAACCAGCAAGAGTATGTGTGTGCAAATTCAAAATAGCACAAATCATCGCCGGCAAGTGATGTTACGATTTGAAAAATCAGCAACAAGTTCCCTATATACCCCCAGTAAGGTTGTGGCCAAGGAAATTTCACCTTGGACTGAAACTTCAGACCACAGACTATCCCCATTCTGATTTGTTGATTTTGACAATGCACTTAGGTGCTGAATGAATGTCCTAATTGATCTATAGAGTAAGTGAGGGGAATAACCTGGATCGCTTTGTTAAATTTGCCAGGACCCAAAACAGACAATAAGGTGTCAGCATAATTGTTGGACCCCATGGTTGCAGGCCTTATCAAATGTGAAACACGCTTGAGTTAGCAACATTCAGAATTCAGCAAGATGCTCTTATTAGTTAAGGAGATAGTGGCAACAATTGTGCATTTGTTATAAAAGCACAAAGTTGGCAGAGCGTAGATAAATTTCATTCTGAAAACAATTAATATGGAACCACCTGCCGGTCAAGTTCCGGGTCACCTAGAGGTCCAGGAAAGGTCAAATGAGGTCAAACACTTAAAATATTAACCAAAATTAAGTCTTGCTGATGAAGATTACCAAATGTGCCAAAAACATGTGTAAAATCTAATATTTAACTGGGACAGTATTTCTAAGAAGAAAACAGGGTGTTTGTGTTTTAAGTTAGAAACACAAAATCATGTACTTTAGGATGCTAATTAAGGTCATTTAACTTCGGTACATAATGGGATATATTCTAAATTCCAGATAATGCTTTGACTTATCATAAAAATACATCAGGGTCCTCGGACCGTTGTGTCACCTGCTGTCACGGTTTGTGAATGATTGGCCTCATAGACCTTTGACCTTGGATATGTGACCTTTGACAAAAGAGAAAAAAAATGAGGGTGTGCATGTAATCTCCGTAAACCAAGTTTGGTTCCAATTGACTTCAACTTTTCAATTGAGGTTAATTTACACTTTCAGCAACCGTTGACCCATCCCATGTGGCACCTATTACTGGCATTGGCTTTAAATCTATAAGTATGCAGATATTACAGCAAATGTTAACATTTTTTTCACAAACAGACATCACAGAGAACAGACATCAGCAAGTGATCCCTATGCGTCTTCCAGCTAAAGCAGGCGACAAAAAGGATCTTGCGGGGAGATACACAGTCACCTGATTCACCTCTATTCTCTGTGCTATGCCATTCTTAAGCACCTGCAGTATCAACTACTTAATAATCCTTTAAAGAGAGCACCCTTATTTCATCCTCAATTTTAAAGCTTTCAACAAAGTCTACCTACAGTCCTCTATTGGGTCATCTATTGAACATTCACTACCCCAAAAGTGTGCACTTCAGATTCAGTACCATTTACATCGGTGGTACATCCATTTTTGCCCACGGACATGACACAGTAGCAGTGGTTTTCGGCACTCCATGCTCAATAACTTAAGGGAGTGGGTCCGAATGACTCCCAAACCATGCTATCACTGAAGCCAACCCCATTCACTTTGAGAGGAAACTCAGGTTAGGGATCCCAAGCTTGACTTCAGACATATCCTGCTTGGTAGGTTGTGGTTTATGTGTTGAATGAGAGCTGCCTGAGTAGGTGGTATTCCTTCAGCGCCTTTTTGAGTGAACAGGTAGTTGCGAGCATTGTTGACCAACTCGTGCGTACTTGTTCTGTTATACAAGAGGGAATGACGAATCGCTCAAGACTAGTACTAGAGTGTTGGGAGTAGTATTTGATGAAGGGGAGTGGAAAGCGATTCAAACGGCAGCGGGGTGGCTCATCATGGGTTTCAATATGTTCCATGGTGTTTTCTTCCCCTTCTGAAAAGACGACCCATGTCAATCCGGTAAAAGCATGAAAGAAAGAATGCCAAAGATGATGATTTGTCTGGACCCAAAGAGTGTTCAATGTTGTGTGCTGCAATGTATCGCATATTTCGACCAGTCCAATGTGGGTGCTTTCCATCTACACAACCGTGTGAGCCAAAAGTACAGCTTAAAGTTCCCTGGTCTGAAACACCCCTGGAGACTGTGATAACCCTGTCTACCTAGGAGTTACTTGGACTGCACTCTCTGTCTCTTATAAGACCCACATCGATAAGACGAAGAGTAAAGTAATGTTCAAGCATAACATCTTGAAAAACTCACTGGATCAAGATGGGGTGCTCGACACATCCTAAGATCGACGGCACTTACCTGTGCTACTTTGCATGTGCAAAGTACATGCATGTCCGTATGGAAAAGATCACCCATGCCAAGAAGCTTGATTCAGAATTACTTGGATTTCCTGCGGCTTATTACAGGATGCCTCCGTCCGTAACACCACGGAAAACTTCTACATCCTAGCAGGAATTGTTCCACCAAATCCGTCGGTAGCGTAGCGAGCCTGAAAGAACGTAGCTGCCAAGTATCTAAGGTGAAGCACCCTAATGTCTGGACATAGGGTTTCCGTGCAAATGGAGCTATCTGGAAGCAATCAGGATACTACCTGTGGTTGTGGGAACAGCACCACAGACCAATGGAACATCTCTTTGTCCAGAGAGAGTTTCTTAATGCAAATTCTCAACCTCTTTCTTGAAAATAGTCTCTAAGGAGGTCAGAGAGTCGCCTTGTGGAAAGAAGACTTGCCGTCAACCAACTCACATCTATCCGTTATTGAACCTGGTGAGGCGTCTCCTCCCACCTGGAGGAGCTGACTCCCTCTGGCTGAAAGGCGATGCCTAACAAGATTGAACACCATAACTTGGCCGATCTAAGGTTCCTTGCAGAAGTGAGTATCTGGAAGCAGATCAGGATACTACCTGTGGGTTGTGGAACAGCACCACAGACAGGAACATCTCTTGGTCTCCCCACTGCTGGAGCAACAATGCACAACAAGGACTGGAATTCAGTGTAAGCAGCCCGACTTGTACCCATCTCTGGCTGGATCATATTTGAGAACACCCACAGGGTTTGGACAAGCTAAGAAGAAGATCACATACCAACTCAAATATGACTTGACGAATGGCTCAAATACATCAGTTGGCATCCTTGCCTGGGTTGAGCATGTTTACAATATCTAGCCATGGCGCCATCTAAGATACAACCATCAAACATAGACTACATTAGGTGTGTGTTCTGTGGCTGGCAAAGTTGACTCGACTACTTCCAAGCCCGTTGTTAGATCTGCTTGGGATCCACTTCGGAGACTACCATGCAAAGATGGGGGCCAGCCTTGGTTCTCATGTTTGAAAAACTCGTCCAAGCTACCATCTCGAACTTTGAACACGATATTATAAGCGAGAAAGTGAGTTGCACATTCACTCTTTAGGAGGGAGATCTGGAGTTTTGTATTAGATTTGGTTCTCTTTTCTAAGTTCGAAACAAAGCATGTTGTTTTTCCAAATCTGATACTCAATTACGGAGTAACTTCTTGCACCAACCGACTCTCTTACAAATCATATTGCTTAGTGCCAATTCTCTCGAGCTTCTCTAACGTCTGATCACTTACAATGCTTACAATTATTTTGTGTCAAGCGCAAGCATATCATTGCTGTCCTTCTAAAACTATTGCCCATTTCTAATGTTTGTGTCATGGTACTACTTAAACTATACATTGTCTTTTACTAAAAGTGGTCACTTCTAAATATCATCGGATTGGTGTAGATGTGTATAGGCCGGACGGACCCCTCATATTTGGGTTATAGCTGCACTCACCTACTAAAAAGTTGAAGTAATGTTTTTAGATAGAAACTGTCCCTAATACATTTGGTTTTGGATATAAAAACTCTTCAGAAAATCAGGGCAAAATATTTGAGATAACTGCTTTTATTCTTTCACTCTTGTCCCATAGTCAAATTTTTGAGACATTTTTTTAGGACAGTGAGTGGTAACACTTTCGAGCACACTTTCAAACTCCTGAACACAAATGAGCCTAAAATATTGTTATCCTGAGTAAATTAAAAAACAGTTTTATACAGGCCTGGTCCCCAAAAAATGTTAACACTCGGGCCAGGGCATTTTTGGGTAAAAGAACATACAACATGGGTCTTGTTTGGTACTCCTTTGAAAGCAATAAAATAAGCTTTTATTTTGCCGTTTATTTCTTCCACCCGATATGTAGAACAAAGATATGCTTCGTCAAAAAGGAGAGGGGCAAAAACTGATTGGTCCGATTTGCATTGGTTACATTTGTAAGATTTGAGGGAACTGATTTTTAACATACTTAAAACTGAATTTAGTGATTGGCTAATTGAACCCTACTGAAGGCATTGCCAATCCCTTTGGAACTCCATATGTAAATAAAGTGTGAACATTAATTACATTGAAACTAAGGTATCTGGACAGACCTCTAAAAAAAACATTGATTCAACTTTCTAGTAGGGTGAGTGCAGTCACTAAAAAAACTAGAGTCATTTACAGGTTTAGTCCCGTACTCATATAGATTATTTCCAAAACCAGCAGTATCATTTAAAAACTGAATATATAAGCATATATGACCATAAAATATTATTAACACTATAAACTAGGAATTCATGATCTAACTTTTAAATGTTAAATTTAACTTAATGGGTTGTCAGGAGACAAAATAAACCCATTGGGTCATATAATTTTAACACCCCCGTCCGACCACAAAGGTCAAATGCTACTACATCCCTGGGGGGGGGGGGGGGGGGGGTGTAGGCACCACCAATTTTTTTCGTAATTAAGGGCACACACTTGTTTGAGTGCATTGCGGTAGCTACATATGGCCTTTCTTCAAAAGTACAAACCTATCAAGTTTAACAATAATGACGTCATAGTGACTTCATAACTGAGAGTTTATATAATAGATGTCGTATCTGAAAATCAATCCAAATTAAGGGTTTCAAACATCATGCAAGCAAATTGTATTTATTTGGCAATGATGGTGCAAAGTAGCATATATATATTATTACTCTAAAAATTAAGAAAATAATCAATAGTGTCAGTATTTGCTTTCAAGTAGCAATCGAATACATAAATCCCTTTTTGACATTTACAGGATAAGATAGCAGTGGACCCCCCCACCTTCCACATTGACAGACACCATGACCACACACCCCATGTAGTACCTTCCATTTCTTTCCGCTAAAATACCAAAAGGATGACTTACATTACATAAAAAAAACTTAGATCATATTCGTTTGTCGTTTTTTTGTGTGCTACAGTGAATCATTCGTTGCGGGGTGGGGTAAAACCTCCCCCCCGGTGGGACCATGGTTAATTTAAGTACTTAATGTTCATTTTCATACCAGTATTAATTACTATACATATCTACATTAACTCAAACTAATAATTTAGTCTAATTAAACGCATGAAAAAATGCTGCATTTTACCACCGGCAAAGTAAATGACCTCAATTTACCCCCAAATGACCTCACTTGACCTTGAAGATAATTGACGGTGAGGTGGTTTCCATATATAGCTTAAAATATCAGTACTACTTGATTGTGAATCATTTTGCCGAAGTTTCATACTTTTATACAGAAATGCACAAGTCTTACCATCTATGTCACTATCTGCTTAACTAATATCCACAGGAACGTCGGGTTAATCATATGGCTACTTAAACGAGTGCACGCCCGACCTCAGCATCCCGCCCAACTTTTCAACTACCATAAACCTGATATTTTTGGCACCATTGAAACCTTGTATTTTTCTCTCCTCATCTCAACTATTTTGAATTACTTCCTTTCCCATTATGAGTCACGGCTAAAATTGGTTGTTTACAGTAACTTGAAATAGTTTGTACAGGACTCATGGGCTATTGTAATGTACACAATTACTTGCTCACATTAACAGGTGATGCTCTTCCCACTAATGAAACAGAGAAACATTTATGTTTTAATCAGTGGAGTACCTTTAATTAGGCATTTTTTTTCTGTCTCGCTGCCATTTTGTCACCCAATATTATAATCCACCATTTTTAATCCGTATCATGCTGCAATTTTTAGCCCATGAATTTTTTTGTATTTTTTTTGTCAGACTCTTGATTCCCTATTTCCAGCCTTACGCTAATACAATCAGAAGATTTATTGATGTGTCTAAAAAGAACATATTAATGCAAGTGTCATGGAAATCGATCTTTTCCACTCTCCCTGTTTTGAATAAGCATAATGCATCAATCTTCCTGGCATCTCACATCCTTCTTATAACAAATCCACTGGGAATAAAACCTCTTGCTTTCTTCAATCATTCTTTGAACAAACTTGTTTTCATTATCCATCTTTGGAATGTTCCCTAAATTTGTTTCTGTCTCAGACTTATCTGCGGCACTTTTAACTATCTTTTGCGGTCTATTGGGACCTAATAAATCCTGTTGTGTTCAAATCATTCTTTGAACAAAACTGTTTTCATTATCGATCTTTGGACATGTTCCCTAAATTTTTTCTTTTCTCAGACTTACTGCGCACTTTTAACATATCTGTTGCATCTATTGGGACATAATCCTGTTGGTGTGTTTTGTCGCATTTGGACCTAGTATCTCAGACTTAAATAACAAAATCCACAAAACAAAATGGCCTGTATTAGAGGACTGAATTTCATGGTTTCTTTTCAGTTCATCTCATTTGGCCAACTTATTTGATCAATGGCGTACCGAGGCAGTCGATCCATAGGGGGCAAAAATTTTCAATTCGTCCCGCCAAGGGGGCAAAATTCATAAGTCGTCCCGGTGATTGCTCCAAGTGAGGTCTGAACTTGGCGAATAGTGCGCATAGCGTGCGAAGATCGCCGAATTCTTTAAGTTTGCCAAAATTTAGGCCAAATTTGTTGAAATTCCCCCAAAGACTAGGGGAAAATCATATTTTGGTTCTATATCATCCCGCTTTCCCCTGGCTCCCCGGTCAGTTACCCACTGCATTTGATATAGTGCATGGCTTGCCTACGAGGATTTTTTTATGCTTCATTGTGATACATTTGTATTATTGTAATGCAAGGCTAATTAGTATGAAAATTAGTCACTGCTTATATTATCCCTGTCATAAGTGAGAGGGGGATACACTAGCGATCGATAGCCACCCTCCGCGACCTTACTTTTGCATAAAAACAATGTCATCATTTGGGCCCGACCAGAAACCTCTATAACCACATTAAAATTGCGCTACCGCGAAAATAGTTCGCCGATAGCGCGCACTATTTTCGGGCAATTCACCGCCCATGCGCGGTGATCGTGCCTTATCACCCGAATTGTTTCTCTAAATTGTGTACAACAAACCTTCCCGAGACCTTCTTGTGGGTGAAAAACATTGTGGGAGGGTCTTAAGGTCGCGGAGGGTAGGTATCGATCGGCTAAGTTGTAGCCCCCTCTCACTTCTGAGAGGGAAATACACTGCGCTCTGATAGCTCCCCCTCGCGACCTTCTTTATTGACAGTATCCCACTGGTAGTCTCAGGCATGGAGGTACGGGGAGGTAGTCCCAGCGCTAGCATATCCCCGTCTCGCACCGCGAGACTTACTAGAGCTCTGATGCGCTCACATTCGACTGGCACACAGTGCTGCAGGAGCAAATCCCCTCATCGCACCATAACGTCCCGAAAATAACTCTCTGAAACGTGGTTTCGGAACTCAACCTATAGATCAAGGATATCCTGATTGAGGAGCCGTGTAAAATGCCCAGGAGGAGGCGTGAGCACGTAATCATGGGACCTAGCCCAAAAGCCGACCAACCGATCGTGATGTTTTCGGTGTACGCTTCGGATGGTCGAGGCCACCCAGCGGCTAACTGTGTCCTTCGCTGCCGGTAACCATATGGAGGGGCCGTTGAGATGACAGCTTTTTTGTCTTCCAGAGCTCTTCGGTACGCTTACGGTACCATTTAAGTGCCCTGACCGGGCAACCAGGGTTTTCTCTGCCCGTCCTGCGCCCAGGCCAGTCCGTGAGAAACACGGGCGTGGTGGTGGAAAGACAGGGTCGATTCTTAGCGATAAAACCCGCTCGTGGGATGATGGACACGCCGGCCTTTCACACCGCAAGTGAGCCATCGTCAATGGACAGGGCATGTTATTTCGGAACCCCCCCCGACGCCCTGGAGCGACTGGCCACAAGAAAGCCGTTTTCCCTAGATAATCCAGGAGCTGGCTCTCTTCAGTGCTTGAATTCCTCGACCTAAGAACTGGAGCATTAGCGGCAGATCCCACTCGAACTATTGTAAACGAACCGGGGGACGAACCGAACATGCCCTTCAGCAGAACTGGAGGATCGGCTCTTTAGCCGACTGGCGGACTCTGCGCCCCGAGGCGCCGCCCCCGCGTGGTGCGGTCGCACCTGACTGTTTGACGCCCAAACCCTCATGGAAAATTCCGTAGGAACTCCCCGATCTGCCCCTACAGGACGCAGCCGCGGATCGATCTCTCGATGCGCACGCCTCTATAGAACCGGCGGAGTCGAGAATCGCAAGATTCTCTAGTTGACTTCCTCCTTGCCTGAGCAGCGAGCGCAGCATCCGGTTCCAAAAGTCCCGCCTGAGTGTAATGTTGGCGGACAGTCAGGTTGGCGGACGTCAGGTTGAGAGCGCGGATGGTAACGCTCCGGGCGGACTGTCGCTGAGGACCGCTTATCATAATCCCCAGTTTCTGAGGGAGCAGACGGGAGTCCCCCACTAGCAGCTCCGGAAGCCGTGGAAACCACATCTGAGCCGGCCACATGGGTTCCACCAACAGAACCAGGCAATTGTCGGACCCGAGCTACCTTCTCGAGGACTCTCGTAATCCTCGCACAAATGGGGGAAATTCGTAGGCATGATTCCCCGACCAATCTGCCACCATTGCATCGCACCACAGCTCTGGGATCTTAACTCCATTAGTAGTACAACGCCGGAAGCTGGTGATTAACGGCGGAGGCG